>VIAB01008398.1:0-24736 GCA_009801035.1 Oophaga pumilio
CCTGACCTAAACCCAATTGAGCATCTCTGGATATACCTGAAAATGACGGTCCACCAACGTTCACCATCCAACCTGACAGAACTAGAGAGGATCTGCAATGAAGAATGGCAGAGGATCACCAAATTCAGGTGTGAAAAACTTGTAGCATCATACCCAAGAAGACTCATGGCTGTACTAACTGAAAAGGGTGCTTCTACTCAATACTGAGCAAAGGGTCTGAATACTTATGACCATGTGATATTTCAGTGTTTCTTTTATAATAAATTTTCAAAAATTTTTACATTTCTGTTTTTTTTCAGTAAAGATGGGGTGCAGAGTGTACATTAATGAGAAAAAATTGAACTTTTTTGCATTTACCAAATGGCTGCAATGAAACGAAGAGTGAAAAATTTAAAGGTGTTTGAATACTTTTCGAACCCACTGTATACTGATAAAGTATATTGTATATGTTACAAGTAAAGATGGGCGGACACCTGGATGTTCTTGTTCGGCTGAACAGTACCCAGGACTCAAACCTGGACCCCATTCACTTGAATGGTGGGCCTGAACATCCAGTGTTTGCCACACTGATGTGCATGAGAGCACGGAAAACACCACTTCTGATTGGCAGTGAAATCATCTCCACCAGTCATAGAGCCACGGTTCCCACGCTGTCAAAAGTCAGCATGAGAGCTCAGTTGTGATCGAAGGTATAAAGTTTAGCTCCAGTCACTGGTGTCAGCTGATGGGGCTACAGCTCCCATCATCCGTCACCTGCTACCGCTAATAACAGCGAGAGCGGTAGCGGCTGATGGGTGTAGTCATTAGCTGGCTCCTGCACTGTAAATAAATAATTTTAAAAAATGGTGTGGGTTCCCCTATTTTTTTGATAACCAGCCAGCCAAAACTCACAGCTGTGGGCTCCAATCCTCAGCTGTCAGCTTCAACAAGGCTGGTTATCAAGAATAGAGGGGTCCCCACGCTATTTTGTTAATTATTGAAATAAATAATTTAATAAAACAGCGTGGTGCCCCCCATTTTTGACAACCAGCCTTACTAAAGCAGACAGCTGGCATTCTCAGGCTGGTAAAGGGCCATGGATATTGTACCTCAGCCTAAAAATAGGAGTCAGCAGCTGCCCAGAAAAGGCATATGTATTAGATGCACCAATTCTGGTGCTTTGCCCGGCTCTTCACACTTGCCCTGTAGCGGTGGAAAGTGGGGTTTATATTTCTGGAGTTGATGTTACCTTTGTATTGTCAGGTGACATCAAGCCCACGTGATAGTAATGGAGAAGCATCTATAAGATGCCTATATATTACTATCCTATAGTTATATGGTAAATACAGACACAGCAAGAATAAAGTCCTTTATTAGAAATAAAACATACTTTTACTTTTTTACTTAAAAATAACAAGCACCGTTATACTCACCTAATGCCTAATTCCACCGAAGCCCTCATTCTCCTGTAACAAACCAAAAATAAAAAAACTGCAATATCCCTCAGCGTTATTCTGTCCCATGCCATAATCCACGTCTGGGGGAAGAACAGTATTCAATCTGGATGGTGCCAAGATGCGATCATCCAGGCTGAGAACCACTGGTGACTGAACTGCTGCGAGCTGAGAGCCGCAAAACATGCAGGGATATTCTGTTTGTTGGGAAATCCCTGCCTGTGTTGCGGCTCTTAAACATCCATGAGACATGCTGCCGTGGGGACTGGAACACATTTTTTGAGCACACTGAAAATACTGTATTAGCATTCGAGCATGCTCGGATAATGCCTTATATAACATGTTCGCTCATCATCACTAATCATTACAGAACTCTTTTAAATCTGTTTTTTTTAATTAAAATAGATAGAAAATGAACATCTTAATAAATGTAGTTACAGCTTTGTGTTTAAGATTTTCAAATTTGCTGTCAAACCAAATACTTTACTATATAAATCCTCACCAATTGGTAAGAGAGCTATTGTCAGATGAGAGCAGTATAGCAGTATAGTAGAAGGGCCTCAAACAGTGGACTTTATGAAGTTTTGCACTGGAACTAAGCAAACAATCAACATAAGAAGGGGCCTTAATTTTTTCTTAATTATACAGGTTTTTATGAGTTAGTTTCAATAATGGTCATGGGAGTGTTATCATAAGGATGCGGTAAGCTTGTGTACAAATGTAATGTTACATGTAGAGAAGTATCGTATCAGTGATTAGAGGCCTCTTGCGCTATTCTTTAGGAATGCATTTTGTAGGATTCTTGCCATTCTTATACTGTTCATTAAACAATGACCATCCAAGGGTGCATTGTATATGGCACAGAAGTTACACAGTCGTTCTTTTTGACTTTGTCTTTGCACCATAATCCAGAAGCCATTCTGCTCCTGAAATTATTGTGGTGGGACAAAACATAGTCTGTTGGGATAGTCTTAGTTATTCAGACAAGGGGACTTCAATGATCAGTAGGATGAAAGAGGGCAATGAGTTGGTGGCTGCGTGGAACCACTCTAAAGTCGTCATTCATGTTGAGCCATGGATGATAATTTGTCTTCATGCTTTACATTGGGAACATGACCGAATCTTACTGCATTCTTTGCATTAGCTCATAAATTAAGATTAATTCATGCATGTTGCGTGTGGGTTGGGAATACATAATGGGCCCATGTAATATATTCTGCATGATTAATGGCTCAAACATAAAAGGATTCCAATAGATTTACAGCATTAATGAATTGGAGTTTTGAATAGAAAATCAGATTAAACATTTTTAAGGTCCTGTATTCGTTTTTCTTATTGCTTTATAGTGTTTTTAATCTGATTAACATATGGTAGCAATTGGAGTTGAGACACTATAGACAGGATTGTATTGCATAGTTTTAACGTGAGTATTAATTTAATAAGATGTCATTAGCATTAATCATAATATCATTTTTAATGATGGCCGTTAAAGGGAAGTGATTATCCGAAAATGATCTATAATTTAAATCAGATTTTTGTGTTACATGTATTTAAAAAAAAGTCATTTTTTTACTCACTACCAGTATTAAAAATAAAAACTAGTATTCTTTTCAATTTCCACCGGCCACTGAGGCTTTTTTAGATTGATACTTCCTGTTCTTTGGAGAAGAGTTTTCATTATCATTAGAGGCAGGATTACAATGACAGGTAACACGCCTATGCACAGCTGATAATACAGGATCTACCAATCACAATAGGTAATTTTGCAGGTGGCCCTGCTCACCCTTTCTTCACAGTGACCTTTGCACATTCTCATTGGATGCTCAGTACAAAATATAAGGTCACTGTTTATTGCTGCTAATGTACATGTTAATTTCCTGAAACAGGAAGTTAATCTTTAAAAAAAAAAAAGTCCAAGTGGCCAGGGTGAAATCTGCATGATTTATCTTTTTTTAAAATAAAGATTGTGATATAGAAATACTGCACACATTTAAAAAAATACATTTAACACAAACATCTGATTTAAATAGGTCATTTTTGATGATACATTTATTTTAAGACAATGTTATTCGTGATCTCGGGTCAGGAGAGGGCTTATTTTTTGCATGCAGAGCTGACATTTTTAATGACACCACTTTTGTGCAGATACGTTTTTTTGATCGCCCGTTATTGCATTTTAATGCAATGTCGCGGCTCCCAAAAAAACGTAATTCTGGCGTTTTGATTTTTTTTCTCATTACGCCGTTTAGCTACCAGGTTAATCCTTTTTTTTATTGATAGATCGGGCAATTCTGAACACGACGATACCAAATATTTGTAGGTTTGATTTTTTTTTATTGTTTTATTTTGATTGGGGCGAAAGTGGGGTGATTTAAACTTATGTTTTTTAATATTTTTAAATTTTAAAACACTTTTTCTTTTGGCATGCTTCAATAGTCTCCATAGGAGACTAGAAGCTGCCATAGCACGATCGCCTCTGCTACATACAGGTGATGCATAGATCACCTCTATGAAGTAGATCTGCTGCATTGCTATGAGTGCCGACCACGGCGCTCATAGCAATCTGCCATCAACAACCATAGAGGTATCGAGGAGACGCGTCGCTGACCCCCGATCATGTGACGGGGTCGGCGATGCGCTCATTTCCGGCCGCGCTCCAGAAGCTCTAGTTAAATGCCTGCGGTCAGCGTTTGACAGCGGGATTTAACTAGTTAATAGGCTCATGCGGATCGCAATTCCACTCGCGCCTATTTCGGGCTCATGTCAGCTGTTTATAACAGCTGACATGCAGTGGCTTTGAGATGGGCTCACCTCCAGAGCCCACCTCAAAACGGGGGATACTGCCAGATGACGTACTATTCCGTCATCTGGCAGTAAGGGGTTAAAATGAGTCTGTCAGCACTGAATGACTGTTCAAACCAAGTGCAGGCACTTGTGCACCCTTGGTCTGGCTAAACGTTCAATGTACCTTCCCACCTACTTTTTTTTGTCTATCTCTGCCCCTCCCACTTTAGAATGGTGGAGATAGATGTAAAACAAGTAGGTGGGAAGATGCACTGAACTGTTTGGCCACGACAAATGTGCCAAACCTTTGGTTTGAACATTGAGTTTTGCTGACAGACTCCCTATAAAGGAGTTTAATCAGATTTTAAAAGGTCACCTTGTGGGAGTTTCCATTGTGGGACAGCCAACGATCAGACATTTATTCCCTATAGATGATAGATTATTTAGATGCTCTGGTTCGAGTGTGAGACAGGGATTAAGGATGAAGCTAGAGAGAGGAGGGCAGAGGCGATAGATGATTTAGGGCTCTAGTTCCTATGGGAATGTCAGATTTTGCATTTGGGTCTTGGAATTTTAAATTAGACCTTGTAGAGATTTGATGACATTTATTATAAATGAAAATGAGACATTATCCTCCCAATCTATTCTGTTTCTAAACACTGTGTTTCTGTGATTACTTTGTATCTCCGTTCATACTGTACCCACACACACAAATGATACACCATTTAAAAGTTAAACTTGCCCCCTTCAGCAAAAAAATAGCCAAGCAAACCACACATTCATGATTTGGTCACAAAATAGAATTTAAACATTAATTTTCATTAACCTGCAGTAAGGAAAAATGATCTGAAGGTGGCACCACACTACCCCAAAGCACACTGCCACAAAGCTGCTTACAGACATCACAAATCCAAACATTTGCCTTGGGGGCTTTCCAGCTTGCTGAACTGCTTGCCCAGCCTATTTCAGCCAAATTGGAGGATTTCACACTTCACTGCAGGTGAGTCACATATGCAAACACATTTTTAAGCATGCTCTGCCTATTGACTTGCATACGTTCTAAGTTCATACTCCACCCACACAAACAAATGATACACCATTTGAAAGGTCAAATGACCTGCAGGCGGCAGCACACTACCACAAAGCTGCTTACAGACATCACAAACAAATCCAAACATTTGCCTTGGGGTGTTTCCAGCTTGCTCAAGTGCTTGCCCACCCTATTTCAGGCACATTGGAGGATTGCACACTTCATTGGAGGATTGCACACTTCATTGCAGGTGAGTCACATATGCAAACACATTCGTATACATGCACTGCTTTTTCAGTGATTACTTCACCCCACACACACAAATGATACACCATTTGAAAGGTAAACTTGCCCCCTTCAGCAAGAAAAGAGCCAAACAAATCACACATTCATGATTTTATCACTAAAGACAGTTTAAACATTTATTTTCATAAACCTGCAGAAAGAAACAATGTCCTGCAGGTGGCCTCTGCTTATCAAACCAATTTATTGTATTATGAATCTACATATATAAATACCTGTCTGTGTTCATCATCTCATGAAATACATTTACATTTGACCAGTTGCTTTTTCTGAAATTGCCTGCGCCCCGACGACCAATGTGAGAAAATTTCGCACGGGCCAAGCTAGTACTAACAAGAAAAAAAAGCAAATAGAATTAGGCAACTGACCAGGTCCATTATATGTGATTAATGCAATATCATTAGTGCCCAACTACCATACTGAAAATAGTGCACTGTAATAATCAATGGCGAGCATATGCTTATCATAATTGACAGACTCTGATGGATTTATACAACACATTAACATAGCGATTGCCAGATGAAATGTAGAACAAACGGACGTATTGTTTGCTAATGTTTGTGAGACCCTATTAGATCAGCAAGAATTTGTCTTTTATGTATTAAGTTGAATAAATATGTACATTAGATAATGGATATTGAATTCTAAAACCTGGATTTATCATTTACATTTTTGTAAAGTAATTTTTCTTTTGTCTTGTGGTATTCACAGTTTTTGCAACTACTTCTTCAAAATGATGCTCACATTTCAAAGCAAGAATTGTGTTTATTTTTGTCTGCAACATAGTTACAAAACTTATCTGACTTACATAAAATCACTCCAAGGAAGAAGGGGTGACCTTTCCGACACATTTTGCAACTTTTTAAATGTTGTAAATCAGGGTTCCCAACTCCAGTCCCCAAGGCCCACCAACAGGTCATGTTTTCAGGATTTCCTTTGTATTGCACAGGTGATGCAATTATCACCTGGGCAATACTAAGGAGATCCTAAAAACATGACCTGTTGGTGGGCCTTGGGGACTGGAGTTGGGGAACCCTATTGTGAATGATGAATGAAACAAAAACATCTGGAAACCCTAAACTTCACCCACAATGAAATAAAAAACACGTATAAAATAGACTTAAATAAATGCAAATTGAAAGAATTGAGTGCAAATAAAAAAATACCAAGAAGTGCAAATAATCAGACCTAAAATGTCTTTGAAACCCTGTCTAAAGGGTATGCCACACTAAACAACATCGCTAACGGGATCGCTAAAAAACGTCACTATTTAGCGATCCCGTTAGCGATGTTGTTGTGTGCGGCATCTGTCAGCGACGAGCTCCCTGCTGAGATCCTGCTGTGATCTCGCTCGTCGCTGGAATCGTTCCGGACCCTATTTTCATCGCTGGCGTCCCGCTGGTAAGTATCTAATCGCTGAGTGTGGCACCTTTTTTAGCGATTTAGCGGTACTTTTGTACCGCTAAAGTCGTTAAGGAGATCGCTAACCGCGATAGCGTCCTTAACGATATCGCTAAATTAGGTAGCTACTAGCGATATAGAAACAATCCCGCTAGCGATCTCATTAGTATGCGACGCTAACGAGATCGCTAGCGGGATTGTGTAGTGTGGCAGTACCTTAAACTAAAATCACTATCTGCAAAGTTAAATGGGTTGTATGGTTGAACAGTGAGGGTGCTAACTGTTGGGACTCCCACCGATCAGAATGAAGAACTTTTTACCCTGTTAAAATTAAGTGGCAGTGTGCATGCTTAAACAGCACTCACTGCATTCATCTACTATAGGGCTGTAAGCACTACACTCTGCTTTTTCTAGCATGAATGAATGGTATGGTGTTTGAGCACTGCCAGTCCAATCTAATATACACCCTCCTGCAGCCAACGCCTCCCAAGAATGGCTCGTGAAAATTGATTTTAACTCAATATTGAAGCTGTGTTTCAGCTACAATAGTTCGACAGTTAAATCAATCTCATTGGTTCCTGTAAGCAACTGTGCGTTGTGTTCTTCCTTTCTTATTTATATCAAATCATAGAAGGTGAGCCCCTTTATGTAGGGCTCCTGCCCTTTCTAACATGTCTGAGAAAAGTACATTTTTCAGCTCGAGCTTTTATGGTTTTCAGCCCAGCAATTCATCCAGCCTGCTTGTAATGTCCATTGACTCTCACAAGTCACGGCAGCCAAACACATATTTTCCCCCCTCTCTGGAATCCACTTTAGATGATCCCTTCATGACTCAATGAGACTGCAGAACGACCTTGGCAAACGAGAAGCTTCCACGGCTTCATTAGTTTAAGTGCGATCAATATTGTCATCTCGGCTTTTAGAACAGCTCATTTTATTAAGGCTGAAATTTGCTGCTCTGTTACTATTTTTAGAACGAGATGAATTGAATGTGTAATTTATAAAATGGAGTAAAAATACATATAAAAAGGCAAAACCAAGCTTAAATTACTAAAAAAATGTGTTTATAAAAACAGCTGGCAAGTTTAGTTGAGGGAAATTGTAATACTTTGGTGCCTGCAGGGAGCGTTTTCTTTATAAATATTACATTGTTTCTATACTTATGTTATGGGTGCAACCCCAATCCCTAGCTCTCCTGGTCTTCATATGGATGCTCATATCTGCTTTTTAGAAAACTTATACTATTCTGCCACTTAATTATCTTAAGCTGGACCATTAGTATTTTGGACCATGGGTCTACTTACAGTAAAAATGGACAATAGGATTGTGGACTAAAGTCTCACACATCAGAACATTGTTAACTAAACCTGCCAATAATAGCCATCCACGTCCATCTAATTTTTATTTGGACTTCTTGACTCTTCTCGAACATATGAAATTATGGAAGAGAAGAATAAAACCACCTAAAAACATTAGATAGCTGTTCAGCTCACAGCTATATCCCCAACTCCCCCATACATAGGAACACTAGGGTCGGCTGAACGCTCCTGCCTTCTTTGTTAGAGCAACTTCAAAACTCCTCTGGCATGGCTTATTTCCCAGAGAACAAAAGGACCGACCATTGGAAATCCAACATGTCGGATGCATCTCTCCTGGCATCTTCTGAAGGAGGAGAGTGAGGAGGTCCCCATACAAGTTAAAGCCTCCACACAGATTAGACTGTTGCCAGCCAAATGTGATGTCGATGAAAAGAAGAATCCGGCGTATACGATTTTGGACTACCAATCCTTTTGCTCTCTAAGATATAAATCGCAAACAGCAAAGTCTGACAGCAGCTTTTCGTTGAAAACATCGTACCATTCGTTCAGCCGAGAGCTCTTGTGTATGGGAGAGTCAGAGGAGACGCTGTTGGCTGAATGATCGGCTGAACCATCATTTGACTGACAGCTATCTAAAGTGTATGGGGGCTTTAGACTGTCACCCGACATCATCTACCTACCCTAATACTAAGCCAATTAAATATCTACCTATTTTGAACTCATGAGATTGGCAGTATGTAATAGAATATTTGGTGTACAAATGTATTTCACCAATGCTGGAATCAGCACTCAGCAGAACTGTTCAGATATAGGGTCACCCATTACTGCATTTTTAAAGAATTTGACTGGGTTGATAGGGTATGCACTGTAATTGCAAAGATACTTTCTAGCAGAGCACAGATTGTAGTCCAGAGTTGTTTTCCATCTCCTTAGTCACTGAGTAAGTTTACATCTCCTATTGGGTGTAAGCTATTATGGTCATCTCCTGTAGAATGAATTGTGATGTAGAGTGTAAGCTCTTTTGGTCAGCAGGGTCCTATCTCTGTTCTATAGACTTTAATCTCTTATGATCAGCAGGTTCCTCTCTCTTCACACAAGTATTTTCCAAGTAATTAGCTTTAGAGTATTTAGATTTGCATGAATTTATTCATCGCAAATCAAAGTTTTTGAAAAAAGGTCGAGGTACAGTATGGGTTCATAGGTTTCCATAGAGGTTTATACTGGATCCATACAACAAGCATCTACAGTTATGGCTGAAAGTGTTGGCACCCTTGAAGTTGTCCCAGTAAATGAAGTATTTCTCTCAGAGAATTATTGCAATTACACATATTTTGTTATACACATTGCGGTAGAGTGGCTCACTCGGCTGGACACAGATGTATAATCTGAACACTGTCTCTTTAAGAAAATGCTTGGTTTTTTTGAAGAAAGCATAAACCAAGCTTAGAAACATAAACACAGCCCTCCGGACAAAACAGTAAAACAAAGAAACAAAAAGAAAACATAGTTCTTTTCTTAGCTGGAATCAACCAGCTAATAGGCATCAATTTCCAAGATTCAGATGTGCAAATTGCCTCTTCAAACAAAAAGGACTTGTACTCTATAGCGCCACCTATTGGAAGTAGCGATCCTACAAGTCACAATCAACCCTTTAACGAGTCTTGTAATATGACTTAGGATAAAAGCCAAATCAGAATCTCCATTTGCAAGATTCAGATGAGCACACACTTTCCTGGAGTTCTCTCTGTCTAGGCACCTCCTGAACACTGAAGACTTTTGGCAGACAGCCATTTGAACCCAAACCTTGTGATCCCACCATCATATAACTGACCACATGATCCTGACATCACACAGGTCCTGTAAGGACACTGCAAAATGGAAATATATGGAGATACATTGACCTCCTCCCACCCGCTCTTTGGAGGTCCACTAAAACCAGCCCATAATATAACTTGCAGTAAACCAACCTAACATAGTGTGCTGGAGGAAACAATTCTGGTTTTAGATCACTGACGCCATCATGCGCAGTGACACATATCTCCCTTCCATCACTTCACCAGTGACTCTGTCACATATTCCCCCTCTGCCCAAAGCCGGTCGTTTTGGCACCTTCACTCGCTAAACAGGGGACTGTGGACAGGGCATCTGCATTCCCATGCAACCTCCCTGGCCTGTGCTCTACATGAAAAGTGAAGTCCTGGAGCGCTAGAAACCACCTAGTCACCCGGGCATTCTTCCCCTTTTTTCCTCATCCATCTTAGGGGAGCATGATCAGATATTAGTCTGCACTTTCTGCCTAACAGGTAATACCTCAGGGTGTCGATTGCCCACTTGATGGCTAAGCACTCTTTCTCTTAGATGGCAAAGTTCTCATAGGAGTAGTTTTCTACTCAGGTATAGGACTGGGTGTTTGTCGCCATCTATTACCTGGGACAGTGCAGGTCCTAAACTGACTTCGAAGGCATCTGTCTGGAGCACAAATGCCTTTGTGAAGTCTGGTGCGACCTAGACTGGCTGTCGGCACAGGACGAGCTTTAACTCCTGGAATGCCATCTTCGCTTCAGAGGACCATTTGAGCATCGTCGACTTTGTGCCCTTGAGAAGATCAATCAGGGAGGCAGCTATCATGATGAAGTTCGGGATAATTCGCTGATAATATCCCACAATCCCGAACGCTCTGACCTGCTTTTTTGGAGACTGGCTGTGGCCACTTCTGGATTGCCTCCACTTTGTCCATTTGTGGCTTTATTTCGCCTCTTCCCACGATATAGCCCAAGTACTTCGCCTCCTCTTTCCTGAGGGCGCACTGCTTTGGGTTTATGGTAAACCCCTCTTTCCTTAGAGCGTCGAGTACCGCCTGGACCTTCGGCAGGTGACTTCCCCAAACAGGACTGAAAATCACAATGTCGTCCAAATAAGCAGTGGCATACTTCTTGAGAGGGAGTAATATCCGTTCCATAGCCCTCTGGAAAGTGGCTGGAGCTCCTTGTAGTCCGAACGGCATCCAGGTATATTGAAAGCACCTGTCAGGTGTAGAAAAGGCTGTCTTCGCCTTGGCACTTGGAGACAGGAGAATTTGCCAGTACTCCTTTGTTAGATCCAGGTTGGTGATGTATCTGGCTGACCCTAGCCTCTCGAAAAGCTCATCGACCCGGGGCATCAGATATGCGTCGAACTTGGACACCTCATTGAGCTTCCTCTAATCATTACAGAAGCGCCACTCTCCATTCGGCTTCGGCACCAGCACAATAGGGCTGGACCAGCTGCTCTTTGTCTCCTCGATGACACCCAGGCTCAACATTCTCTTCACCTACTGGGAGATCACCTCGCAGCGAGCTTCAGGAATCCGACACAGCCTTTGATTCACACTCACATGTGGTTCAGTCAAGATCTCGTGCTCCATCACCTGCGTACATCCTGGTAACTCTGAAAACAGGTCTCAATTCCGCTGAAGCAGCTCACGGCACTGTTGTTTCTGGGCCGGTGACAGAGACTCTGCTACTGTGACATCATCATCCTTGGCTTTAGGATGGGCCCCTAGGCACAAAGCTTCTACCAGATCCCTGTCTCACCATGGTTTCAGCAGGATAATGTGGTACACTTGGTACAACTTCCTTCTTCCTGGTTGGTGGACTTTATAGTTGACATAACTAATCTTCTTGACTACCTTGTATGGTCCTTGCCACTTGGCCAGGAATTTGCTTTCCACTGTAGGGATCAACACGAGCACCCGGTCCCAGGTTTAAACTGTCTCAGTCTCGCGGCCCAGTTATAGACCCTTGCCTGGGCTTGTGCTTGAAGGAGGCTCTGCTTCACAATTGGCATCACCCTCGTGATTCAGTCCTGCATTTTGAGCCACATGCTCGATGTCACTCCGGTGGGGTGTAACTTCTGCTTCCCAAGTCTCCTTTGCAACATTTAGGAGTCCTCGGGGGTGCCGTCAGTATAACAACTAGAACGGTGAGAGCCCTGTGGAAGCCTGGGGAACTTCCTTGATGGAGAACAGTAGGTATGACAGGAGGCAATCCCGATCTCATCCATCCATCTCCACGACTTTCCTCAACATGGACTTCAGGGTCTTATTGAACCTATCCATCAGTCCATCTGTCTGCAGATGGTACACCTATGTCCTAAGTTGGGTAATCTGAAGGGCCTTGTACAACTCCCTGATTACCTTAGACATAAACGGTGTCCCTTGGCCCTTGCTCTTTGAAGGTCCACTAAAACCAGCCCATAATATAACTTGCAGTAGACCAACCCAACATGTAGTTTGCTGTAGGAAACTATTTTGGTTTTAGATCACTGACGCCATTATGCGCAGTGACATGTATCTCCCTTCCATCACTTCACCAGTGACTCTGTCACATGTTTATTTTCTTTGTGTGTATTGGAACACAAAAAAAACAGAATAAAAAGCAAATTGGACATAATTTAACACAAAACCCCAATAATAGGCTTGTCAAAATTAGCATCCTCAACTTATTATTTCCTTGCGCACCCTTTAGAATAAATCACCAATAAATCGCTTACTATAAACATCAACAAGCTTCTCACAACTGGTAAGGTATTACAACTGGTATATTGGACGACTCTTCTTTTGCAAACTGCTCCTTGTCTCTCATATTGAAGGGAGCTTTATCCCAACAGTAATTTTAAGATCTCTCCACAGATGTTCAATGGGATTTAGATTTAGATGTTTCCATCCATTCTGGGTGCTTCTTGAAGTATGTTTGGAGTCATTTTCCTGCCAGAAGATCCGTGACCTAGGGCGCAAACCCATCTTTCTCGCACTGAGCACTTCATTGCAACCCAAAATTCTTTGGTAATCTTCAGATTTTTTATGCCTTGCGCAAAGTCAAGGCATCCAGTGCCAGAGGCAGCAAAACAATTCCAAAACATCTTTGAACCTCCACCATATTTGACTGTAGGTACTGTGTTATTTTCTTTGTAGGCCTCATTCTGTTTTTAGGAAACAGTAGAATGATGTGCTTAACCAATTTAATTTCATTCAAACGTCGACAGATAGTTTGAGCTGACACTGATGCACTCTGAGAATGCAGAACAGCTTGAATTTGTTTGGAAATTGCGGCTGCTTATTCACCATCCGGACTATCCTGCATTTTTAACCTTTCATCAATTTTTCTCTGCCATCCATGTCCCGGGAGATTAGCTGTAGTGCCATAGGTTGTAAACTTTTTGATTATCCTGCACACCGTGGACCAAGGAACATCAAGATCTCTGCAGATGGACTCCTCTTTCTGTTCTCCATGCTTAGAGTGGCACACCCAGACACACAATGCCAAGATTGAGTCAAATTCTCCCCTTTTTTATCTGTATTCAGGTGTGATTTTTGTGTAAATCAAGCTTTATTGAATAGCTGAGTAAGAATCATAAAGACAATCATGACTCTAAATAAGTATGTGATCCAAAAAGCTTACAAGAAACAATATAACCATAAACAGACATGTCTTTTCTAATTATTAAATACTCAAATGTTATCTCTGTTAATGCATTTCGTTCGTAGATCTCATGAAGGCAATAACGCTTATAAAAAACACGTGGTATTATATGATCCAAGAGTTTAGGGTCAATGATGGGAGTAAGATAGAGAAAAATACAACAAGGGGAAGAGCTTAAGTGATGGAAGTGAGAGGAAAAGTAAGGAGAAAGATAGAAGGGGAGATAGGGAGATAGAAAAGAGGTAGAGTAGAGAAGGGAAAAAGATAGAGATATCAATGTCCGAGACCCCCTCGGGGGCACCCCAGTCTCCTCCTCTGAAACAGAGAGGAAAACATATGAAAAATGGATGACTGAGCTGGGTTTTAAGTTTAACGACAAGTCTTTCCGGGAGCCCACTATTAATTTCAAAATTATCCAGGGCTACTTCAAAGGTTATTTAAGGTCCGGAGATCCAGGCCTCCAACTCTGGAGACTCCCTAAAAGCCAGGGACGGAATCCAAGTATTATATATTTTATCAGAGTCTCCTGTGGATTGTTGTATCAGCTGTTCCATACGATATATATCATTAAGTTCTGTTACAAACTCTGCCCTGGAAGGGGATTTTACCTGTTTTCAGTATCTAGGTATTAAATTCCTTGAAGCTGTGAGGAAATGTCTGAGTAGGTTCTTCTTGAATCTAGAGATTGACATGTCACATAATGACAAGAGAGCTAATTCCATGGTAGGTCTAATTTTGCGCAGAGATAGTCTGTTATATAGATCAAAAATAGATAGCCAAAAATTCTTTATAGGTGGACAGCTCCACCATATGTGTGTATACGATCCTTTATCTTTCAGACATCTCCAGCATGTATCTGGAATCACCGGAAACATAGTGTGTATCATGGACGGGCACCTGTACCACCTTGAGAGAACCTTGTAGCTCCTCTCCTGCGACACCACATTCAGAGACGCCCTAAACGTGAATAAAAGGATTTTTTCTCTTTCCTCTTGGTCTAGAGATCTCCCCAGATCACACTCCCACTTAGCGAAGCATATTGGGAAGCCTCGTGTCGGTAGTTGAGTTGTTTGAAACAAATTATACAGCAATGAGACCGTGTGGACAGGAGGATCCCCCCTGACACAAAGCTTCTCAAAGGGAGTTAATGGTCTAAAGAGATCTACTTGTTTGGAAGCTGTACTGATGAAACTTTTTAATTGTTCATGGAAAAAACAGGCCCCTGCGGGAGGGTCCTTGGCCTGATATATTTCAGCTAGTGATTTTATATTAGACTGTTTTATGTAATTGTATATGATAGGTCGCATGCTTCTGCATTTATTTAAGAATAACTCCAGTTGTAAGCCTGCTGGAAAGTCAGGGTTATCATAAACTGGAGTTAATGGACCAGGTGCTGTAGAGACCTGAAGACCCCCCCCCTTCGCCTAATGAATGAGACCATGTTTCTGGTTAAGAATGATAGGTTCCCAAGACCCCCCATCCCCCCTTTGGCCGACCATAAGATTATTTGCGGATCATGACCGACGAGATCACTTTCTAGTTTTACCCATTTCTTGTAGTTTCTATTATGGTAAAGGTCTAGAATACAGTTACCATTCGCCGCACAGCTGTACACTAAGAAGTCTGGTAGTCCAAGTCCCCCACTCCGTTTGGAACAACTGAGTAATAAATATGAAAAGCGTGCCCGTGTGTGTGACCAAACAAATCGAGTGATTGCCCTCTTGAGACGGGAGAAAAAAGAGGCTGGGAGAAGCATAGGGATTGTTTGAAAATAGTATAGGATACATGGTAAGAGATCCATTTTGATCACGTTGACTCTCCCGATCCATGATATTTTAAGATTATGCCATTTTTCCAAGTCTAGTTCAGCTTTATGTAAAACAGATTTATAATTCGCGTCATATAAATTGGAGGTTTTAGCTGTTAGCTTAATGCCTAAATATGTGAGAGTCAGAGCGCCATTTAAAAGGAAAAGCTGTACTCAGCTGTTCCACCGTGGGTGGTCGTAAAGATACATTTAGTATTTCGGATTTGTGCGTATTTATTTTGAAGTTACTTAGGAGGCCAAAGGTATGGTGTTCTGACATGATATTTGGTAAACTTATTATGGGGGAAGTGACAAACAGAAGCACGTTATCTGTGAAAAGAGCCAGTTTGTGTTCCTCAGAATTATGCTTAATACCTTTGATGGAGGGGTTGTTTCGTATTGCGGTAGCTAGAAATTCCATTGTTATAATATACAGGAGTGGGGAGAGAGGACACCCCTGTCTCG
The DNA here is from genome assembly GCA_009801035.1 of Oophaga pumilio. Lineage (NCBI taxonomy): Eukaryota > Metazoa > Chordata > Amphibia > Anura > Dendrobatidae > Oophaga > Oophaga pumilio. The sequence continues at coordinate 16,002 of VIAB01008398.1, forward strand.
TGCCGTTTCCAACAGGGAAAGGGTCTGAGAGTGAGCCATTAACCTTAACCTGGGCACTAGGGGAGGTGTACAGAGCCGAGATCCTTTGAAGCATAACCTCGCCCAGGCCGATCTCCCTTAAGGCTTAGAACATGAATTCCCAGTGTACCCTGCCGAAGGCTTTCTCAGCATCAATCGACAGGATACCCATGGGATCCCCCCCTCCCTGCCCCATCTATCAGCGAAATGGCCCTTATGGTATTGTCTCTAGCCTCTCTCCCTTGAACAAAACCAACTTGGTCCTGATTTATTAATTTTGGTAGGAGAAGACCCAGTCTCCTCACAATCATCTTTGCATACATTTTAATACCTAGGTTTATCAGTGATATCGGATGATAGTTGCTGCAAAGCGAGGGGTCTTTACCAGTTTTGGGTAATACTGTGATATGGGCCGTCAATGTTTGAGAGAAGGTTCCTCCTGAAGAGATAGAATTACATACTTCCAAAAACACCGGGCTCAGCAAAGTAGAGAATTGTTTGTAAAAACCAGCCGAGAACCCATCCGGGCCTGGACTCTTCCCTTGGTTCAGACCACCAATGGTTTTGGACACTTCCTCTAATGAAAATTCTTTTTCTAATTCTATCAAATCATCTTCTTATAAAAAGGGGATTTTATTTCACTGCACATAAGTACTAATTTTATGACGAAGTGAGGAGACCGGCATGTCTTTAGGTGTGATTTTCATATTGCCCACACCTGTTACTTTCCACAGATGAGTTTGAATGGACATCACATGTTTGAAACAAAGTTGTTTACCCACAATTTTGGAAAGGTGCTAACAATTTTGTCCCACCCATTTTTGGGGTTTTGTGTGAAATTATGTTCAATTTGCCTTTTTTTTATCTTTTTGTGTCATTCCAATATAAACAAAGGAAATAAACATGTGTAATTGCAATATTATTCAGCAAGAAATACTTCATTTTCTGAAACAATTTCAAGGGGGCTAACAATTTCGGCCATGACTGTATATAATTGCTAAGGACTGATGCTTGTATTCTGATGAATGAAATATTGACAAAATCTCGGCCCCATAATGAGCACACAGTATTATCCTTGTATTTGGAATGCACATTTAAGCCCCCTATAGGTTTTATCATTGTTAGTTTCATCATTCATAGTTTCACTATACACACCTATATACACTCTCCATGCCTCCCCGACACAGACGTGCCCTCTCCTGTCTGCTGTGTAAACAGTTTACATTGCAAGAGTTGGGACCACTGGTCATGTAAACAGGAGGGAGTCTGCATGCAATGGACATCGCCATTATATACTAAACATCTGCTCTTACATTTTATGGTCTAAAGCAGGAGGCTTGAAATAGCGGGCATGCTTGCATCCCGCCATGTTTTCTGTCTGTGATGAACGGTACAAGTATACCAGATGTGCTCTGAACAGCTGTGTGCTTTGGCCCTCGCTAATATTTGAGCTGTGTGTATATTTGATGTACTTTTTAAAATATCGGTTTTCACAAGCCACCCTCTCAAATGGAACAAAGTACGTGAATCCATATGTGTGCCAACAAATGTCATCTATACAGTCCTCGATTGGCATTCATCATGTAGACTGAATGATTTAAAGCAGGAGCTTGAAGTTATTACAGAGCTTCTTCATGTAGTCATGCTCCCCAGGCTGTAGGAAATTGTAGATCTGAAGCTTATTGTAAAATTCTGTAGCTGAGGAATTGTCTCAACTAAGCAAGTTATCACCTACCCTAAGAATTAGTTGGTATTGCTGGCCAACACTCCAACGTACTTGAGAATGGGTATCTTTAGTTCTCATGCAACCACTTTAGTCATTGTTTATGGTGATGCTCTTGTAATTCCATCTGTCCCATAGACAATGAATTAATGGTGTACATGGCCAACTCTTGATTCAGATAGGGCATGCCAGGACCCCCTGTTCTTTGGATCGCTGGTGGTGCTAGCAGTGGCATCCTCAGTAATTGGCAAGTGATCTCTTTTGTGGATAGGTGATAACTTGCCCAGTTGGGACATCCCCTTTAAAGTATATTCAGTCTAGACACTTTGATTGTACTGCACCCATAAAAGGTACCTCTATATGCATTCTTATTCATATTTAGTCCTGAAGAGATTTTGTCATTACTGAGCATGTGTGAATTGACAAAATAAGAAGATAAATTTTGTTTTCCTGCTCAATCTGAAAAGATAAAATCATTTATTAATAATTAGTTAAAATACACATCAAAGTGGTTAGCACAATGTAACTACCAATGCATTTCAAACACTACCTGCTTCTCTTATCTTGGTGTTTCAAACACTACTGCATCTTTAATTTTGGAAATAACACCAAGATTAAGGATGCATGTAGCGTTCGAAACTCGTTGATGGTTATTATGTTCTGTTTACCAATTTTATATGATTTTTAATGCGTTATCAATAAAGAAGCTATTTTATCTTGTTGGGTTGAGCTTGACAAATAACTTTTTATTCTGCACCGTATGCTGTATGCCTGCTCCTGTATAGGGCTGACTCTGGTGCTTTGCTTTATCTATGAGTCCTGTAGCTATATTATATATTTTAAGCATATTACACTACTTTTGGTTTGCTTTTTTTTTATAAGATTAAAGGTACTCTTTCATGTGACATAAATTACACCTCCTAAGTGAATAGAGGCATGTTATTACTGATCTTTAAGACTCAAGGAGATGTTATTTTCTATGGCAAAGCTTCCTCCATTGAATTCCCATTGGGGCAGACAAGCACTCAGTCAGTCCCTTGGTATACATGACACAAACTGTTAACCCAGTTTCTCTAAGCAAGGATGCTAGTATCCTTCTTGTTTTCATGGATGGCTGGCGCTGAGGTACGTTGTACAATGTCTGAAATACTACCTGCTTCTGGAAGGTTTATGTTCTGGTCTTGTCATCTCTGTTGGTTAATTTATGCTGCACTTAAAGAGATACCACATGTCCTCAGAAAACTCGTAAATCCTTGTATTACCTACTACAATGTCCCTATGAAGAGGGGGTATTCTAACAAATAGATGTGCCACACTCCTTTTCAATGGCTTCTTTAATTATAAATTGCATCAGTTGAGGTGACAAAACATTAATGTTATTTTTGGTTATTAGTATAAAAAAACAAATTGTACAAACTGTGCAAATTAGTGATGAGCTAACATGCTGGGATAAAGTGTTATCTGAGCATACTCTGGCACTAACATTGTCTGCAGCGTGCTTGAAAAATATGTTCAGGTGCCCGCAGTTGCATGTCTTGCGACTGTTTAACAGCCGCAACACTTGCAGTGATTTCCAGTTAGGCAATACCTGCATGTGATGTGGCTGTTGAACAGCTGTGAGACATGCAGCTGCAGGGACTCAAACATATTTTTTGAGAACGCTGAAGACACTCGGTTAGCACAGGAGCATGTTCAGATAACATCTTATCCGAGCACTTACGATCATCACTAGTGCAAATACATTCATATACTATTTACAACTGTTATCCAGACATGAGTAGATCATTACCATTTAAATTTCTTTAGAATGGTCCTCAAATTTCAAGCCATGTTGTTTCTTGTGCAAGGAAATTAATTAAAAGTTTTTATAAATGAACCTTTTGCCAGGGATTAATCGTCACCCATCCCTCCATTTTTGGGCTGACCACTTCTTTCAGATTTTGTTATTCTTTTCATGACAGAGGGTATCCGTGACTCATGAGAACTTCTGTAAATAATGACTCCATAACCGCTAATTCCCTTTGTATAACTCCATAGCCCAACAGACACACTCCGATCCCAATAAAAGACACAGCCATAAATTGGATTAATTGGCCACAGCAGCCGTTTATTAAAATGAATACATAACAATTTAAACATTTTCCACACAAGAGGGGGAAGGTCCTCGAAGCCCCAACCCTGCAACCGTAAATGACCACATATTCCACCTCTTTTTTGGCCCCCAGGTCTTAACCCCAGCCGCTAGGCACCAGCTTGGGGATAGTTAACAATTAGCCTGGTCAAAACCAAAAACCCCTTAAGGGGCCCACCAAAATAACCCCTCAGTAACCCGTTCACCAGAAATTCACTGAGGGGAGTCCAGGACCTCTTAAGATCCCCCCTACCAATCCGCCATTTTCCACTTCCACCAACTTCGAGGATCTCCCCCCCCGCTCCCACTGCTATGACATAAAACCTACCGATAAAGAAAAGAAAAAACGTTATTAACATATAACTAAAGAGCCTTGATAATCCAGGACCTAGACCTCTCCCCGTGTCAACCTGCTAGACCTCCGCCTCAAAGGGAGGGTGGATGGGAGCTTGTTCGTCACCCGGTAAGTACTCTAAAATGGATGCCCCCTAAAATGGCCGACCCCTTATATCTGGCCCTACCCACGTGCTCTCCCCCTCAAACCCCTCCCCCTCCTCTTTCCACACCTGACACCAGACCTTTTCCTGCTTCCTCCTGATAATTAACCCCTTACTCCCCATTTATTTCCCCTGTCAGCTCCCTATTTCCCACGTCGCCCTGTCATGGCGGCCTCCCTCGAGGGCCAGAGGCCCAAGTATGGCCTTTCTGGAACGTAATCAAGAAGCTGGAACAAGGTCAATATCACCCAGCATAGTGCATCTCAGTTGAAGATTGCATCATGGATTGTTCGTGTGCACTAGAAAAACATCAGGAAATGCAAATCAATCGTAAATTGTACAAGTCAAGCTCTGTTTGTGAAATGGTCATTTAGGCAACTCTATAACATGTTAAATAGACTCTCATGGTCTTTTATGATCACTTGGTGGCTCTTGCCATTTAAAGAAATCCAACAGAAGTTATTTGATCTTTTTTTTCAGACCATACACATTGAATTTAAAATCTGGCATAAGCTGCTCCTGAACTCTATCTAGAGCAGTGTTTCCCAAACTCTAGTCCTCTCTTCTCCCCCAACAGATCATGTTTTTCGGATTTCCTTATACAGCACAGGAATTGATAGTATTACGTTGGAATTATTAACAAAGCACCAGAAATGGCCACATATTCTCTCACTTGTGATTTAATATGGAAGTCCTGAAAACATGTTCTGTTGGGGTGGCCATGAGAATTAGGAAACTGATCTTGAGTGTTAACTTTTTTTTTATCTAGACTTTATACTTTTTACTTTCAGTCCTTGTATATAGAAAGAAGTAGGTGGCATTCACCGGTCTTGAAAATCCATTCTTTATTGAAAAAACAGTTAAAACATCTTCAACAGGAGAATGTTAAATGGCGTGTACGAGCAATGATGGCTGTTTCGCGCTATTGCGCTTCTACGGGTCAACTTGACTAGTAAACGCGCAATAGCGTGAAACGGCCGTTGTCACTCGTACACTCCATTTCCCATTCTCCCGTTGAAGATGTTTAAACCGCTTTTTCCATAAAGAATGGATTTTCAAGACTGGTGAATGCCACCTACTTCTTTCTATATACAAGGACTGTCAGTGCTGTTGTTTTTCTTGGTGAGCACCCGAAGTTTCAGGTTTATATGCCTGCAGCGTAATTATACACCTTGCAAATAAATTTGGCTACAGCGGGATCAGCAGTGCGGATCACTTTTTCACTTTGGTGGATATAATTTTTTACTTTCAACTTATAATTTTAGTGCAAATGCCAAACTGACTGGCCTTTCGACACATATCTCGAAGCCTCAAGTTGAGAAGGTTACAGAAAAACACAATTACTGAAAAATTCATTGTCATAGGTGGCCAAACCATGTATCCTCCTCAGCGAGCAGTGAGTAAATGTAGGTCATGTGTTATTTGAAAGGATCATTGAACCCTAGGAAGATTGCAAGGTCCCTTCATACAGGGAATCAGGACAACATAGAGAGAATGCTCAGCAGAGCATGGACGCGTTCTACAGTATATTTACTTTCTTGTGGTCATTGAGCATTTTCTGTCTGTTGCTCTGAGTGACCACATGAATGGCAATTGTAATTTTCATAAGAATGACAGTGTCACATTGAGAGGTCTGATGGAGTCAGATGCTGAAGGAATAGAGCAATGCTTATTTGGTGGTCATTCACTTTTCAAGCTGGATATAAGGGGAATGAGGACTACAGTCATGACCAAAAGTTTTGAGAATAACACAAATATTATATTTTCACATGATCTGCTGCCGTCTGGTTTTTATGTGTGTTTGACAGATGTTTTTATCACAGACAGAAATATAATAATTGCAAACATGAGTAACAAAAGCTTATATTGACAGTTAGAATGAGTTAATGCAGCAAGTCAATATTTGCAGTGTTGACCCTTCTTCTTCAGGACCTCTGCAATTCTTCCTGGCATGCTCTCAATCAACTTCTGGACTAAATCCTGACTGATAGCAGTCCATTCTTGCACAATCAATGCTTTCATTTTGTCAGAATTTTTAGGTTTTTGTTTGTCCACCCATCTCTTGATGATTGACCACAAGTTCTCAATGGGATTAAGATCTGGGGAGTTTCCAGGCCATGGGCCCAAAATCTCTATGTTTTGTTCCCTGAGCCATTTAGTTATCACCTTTGCTTTATGGCAAGGTGCTCCATCATGCTGGAAAAGGCATTGTTGATCGCCAAACTGCTCTTGTAGGGTTGGGAGAAGTTGCTCTTGGAGGACATTCTGGTACCATTCTTTATTCATGGCTGTGTTTTTAGGCAAGACTGTGAGAGAGCCGATTCCCTTGGCTGAGAAGCAACCCCACACATGAATGGTTTCAGGATGCTTAACAGTTGGCATGAGACAAGACTGGTGGTAGCGCTCACCTTGTCTTCTCTGAATGAGGCATTTTCCTGATGTCCCAAACAATCGAAAAGGGGATTCATCAGAGAAAATAACTTTACCCCAGTCCTCAGCAGTCCACTGCCTGTACCTTTTGCAGAAAATCAGTCTGTCCATGATGTTCTTTCTGGAGTGAAGTGGCTTCTTTGCTGCCCTCCTTGAGACTAGGCCTTGCTCCAAGAGTCTCCGCCTCACAGTGTGCGGATGCACTCACACCTGCCTGCTGCCATTCCTGAGCAAGCTCTGCACTGCTGGTAGCCCGATCCCACAGCTGAAACACTTTTAAGAGACAGTCCTGGCGCTTGCTGGTCTTTCTTGGGTGCCCTGAAGCCTTTTTGGCAACAATGGAACCTCTCTCCTGGAAGTCCTTGATGATGCAATAGATTGTTGACTGAGGTGCAATCTTTCTAGCTGCGATACTCTTCCCTGTTAGGCCATTTTTGTGCATTGCAATGATGACTGCACGTGTTTCTTTAGAGATAACCATGGTTAACAGAAGAGAAACAATTATGCCAAGCACCAGCCTCCTTTAAAAGTGTCCAGTGGTGTCATTCTTACTTAATCATGACAGATTGATCTCCAGCCATGTCCTCATCAACACCCACACCTGTGTTAATGGAGCAATCACTGAAAAGAGGTTAGCTGGTCCTTTTAAGGTAGGGCTGCAATGATGTTGAAATGTGTTTTGGGGGATAAAGTTCATTTTCTAGCCAAATATTGACTTTGCAAGTAATTGCTGTTAAGCTGATCACTCTTTATAACATTCTGGAGTATATGCAAATTGCCATTAGAAAAAGTGAAGCAGTAGACTTTATAAAAATTAATATTTGTGTCATTCTCAAAACTTTTGGCCATGACTGTAGCTAGTGGCCATTAAGTTCAAATGTTTCCTTATTGCGTGGACCATCGAAGGATTTCTGAAACCTGGCATCTATCTTAATAGTACACTTTTTTTGCCAACTTATGTATCATATTACATTTCTGTTGCTTTGCAGTTGGGCATTGTTTAACATTTCTTTGATGATATTATCCCAATAAACATATTGGTGCGAGGAGGAATGTTATTTCCACACCAGTGCTTCAGATCAAGGTTAATAAATTCATAAATCTATAACCATAAATCCCAGTGTATTGGAGGACAAATTATAACTAATTGTTGCCAAGTTTTTTCATTTTTTTTATGGACGAGATCATGTTCCAAATTATTTTTTTAAACAGAGCTTCTTAACCTGAACTTATCACTCTGGGTTTCTGCATGACACTGGTGTATATTGCAGTAGTATGCGCACACAGTACCAATATGGTCTAGACTAGTATTATTTATTATTATTATTACGCTTTGCTTATATAGCACCATCATACTTCACAGCACTTTACAGACATAACTGTCCACAGTGGAGCTCACAATCTACATTCCCTATCACTATGTCTTTGTAATATGGGAGGAAACCAGAGAATCAGGAGGAAACCCACGCAAACACGGGGAGAACATACAAATTCTTCACAGATGTTATCTTTGGTGGGATTTGATGCCAGGACCCCAGTGCTGTAAAGCAACTATGCTAACCACTGAGCTAACATACAGTGCTAACCAGTGAGCCAACATGCACATTTAATAGGATTTTAAATATTGCATAAGATCCATAGCTCTCACATACAAATATTTTCTTTCTACAATTGCTCTTTAAAAGTTTATAGAACACTAAAGTATCCAAGTTTCAGCCACATCCAAACTCACCGTGGCATGTTTTGGCATTCAATCTAAATATTAATTCATTACTAACTAATACCAGTCTTTCAGGTTATGCCTTTTTTAGAAAGATCAATGGATTTATGGCATAAAAGCAACTATCAAGTTATATCTCTTATGTAATGTGTAACTTATCTACATCTTAAGGCTTGTAATTAGGGTTGAGCATTCCGATACCGAAACCCGGTTCCG
>VIAB01008398.1:40712-51669 GCA_009801035.1 Oophaga pumilio
ACGGACCGTATTTTTATACGTTGTGTGTGACTCCAGCCTTACAGATTTTCTACACCCATTATGTAAAATGGGTTACTTGCATTTTTCAAAAATATGCATCATAAAAAACCTCATCGTGGGAACGTAGCCTAATAGAGGATAGGTGTTTTCGCTTTTGGAGAAAACTCTGGTATATATCCTTAGGCCTCACTAAGGCATTCGTGTTTTTTGCCATACATAAAAATACGGACTGTTATTGATCAGTGTTTTGGATCCAAGTTTTATCAGTGTTTGGTCAGTCTGCCAATTTTTCTTTCAGTGATTCAGTGATTTTCTCGTATGAAATAAATAAATTATAAAGCTTCTCCTATCCATTTCAGTTATTAATCATAGACATCACATGAACTGCACACCAATGTCGTCTGTGTGCTTTCCATGATTTTCACAGACCCATAGATATGTATGATTTATTTTGATCTTTAAGGTGGATCAAAACTGGACATGTCTCCATGATTTATTTTTGTTGACACAGGCTCGAACTGGCCTACTGGAGAACTGGAGAATCCTCCGGTAGGCCCCTGTGAAGGAGTGCTTATGAATAGTAGTATTACATTTGATTTACAATTTACAGAAATAGATATAATGTAATCATTCATTAAACAAGCTAGCCAAGTCAATATTACATAGAAGTAAAAGTAATTTGGTGTACTAGGGTCAGGTTATTTTTGCATGTATCTGAACAGTGGGTCCCAAAAATCAATGTGACTAATGGGCCTTTGCAATCCCAGTCCGACACCGTTGAACACATTGGTTAAATGTGCAAACCACTGACAGAACATGTGTGATAAGCCGATATCTGAATGAGGCCTTAGTCATATTGCAATGCTCATTAATGGATTGAACATTGACTTATATTGAAACATTACTGGGGTGAAACTAGAGGAACAGCTTTTTTAGCAGTTGGAGGGGAGCCAGTTTGACGATCATTTCATCAAGGAGCTTTGCCTAGCTGATAAGACTGACTAGCCTTATACTAGGATTCGCAAAGAAAAAAGCCTTCCATCTAGACCTTTGGAGAAGGTGAACTACTCTGCTCAGCTTTAACTAGTCATACATGGGTGTTTTGTGGTTTAGTTATAATCCTAAATCAAGTTACAAGGCTCATTGAAGAGCCTTAGGTACCTACAGCTTTCTTCCTCCTGGAAGATAACTCATTTACATATTGGAATCTGATATAACAAACATTTTTTGAGGCTGAGATCAGAGGCAGTATGTTTTTAAAAGCAGTGGGACATCAAGCTAAATAGGCCAGAATTTTGGTGTAATTTACGAAACACCTTCAAATGTTGCAAAATTTTTGCTCCACAGAAATTGAGCAAAACCTTTACAACTATTTGATGTTTTCACGCCAGTTTTGGCCAAGTCTGCCAAAGTAGGCAGAGCTGGGATAAGATGTCACGAAGCCCATCAATAAGTTAGTTGTAGTGTAATTAATGAATGTAATGTTACTCCAATCGCTGACTATAATAACATTTCTGGCAAGGCACAGGGAGGCTCACGCCAGTTATTAGATGATCCTAAGTCATTATGTGGTATGCAACTCTTAATGAATTAGGTGCATCTTTCTCCTGCATGCCCATCATTAAGAAGGGCGTACAAAACACCAGTCTTACTGGATCAGGCCTCATATTTATATGTTTGAGACACTTTTTAGGACTTTTCAGACTAAGGCTACTTTCACACATCAGTCTTTTTGTGTCAGGCATAATTCGTCCTATGCCTGATAGGACGGATCCGGCGCTGATTTTAAAAAAACTGATGAGTTTTTGTGCCGGATCCGTCCTGACCTTTTGAACCCGGAAAGATAAAAATTTCTATGTGGAAAATGCAGGTACGAATGTCCGGACGGGGAGAGAGAGACCTTGGTTTCCAGATCAGTTTTTTGACGGATTTGACAAAACTCTGGTCCGGTTCCATAGACTTGCATTGTTTCCGGCCGCCTGAAGCACCGATTCAGGCACTATCAGGCGGCTCCGGAAAAAAACAAAAACGTTGCAGTCAGTATCTTGTCCGGCCGCCGGAATGTACATTTCCGACGGATCCGGCCAAAAACGGATGCAACGCAATGACATCAGGCGCGATCCGGCGCTAATGAAAGTCAATGTTAAAAAAACGCATCCGGTACCGGATGCGTTTTTTTAAAAACACGCCGAATCGCGCCTGACGTCAAAAGACTGATGTGTGAAAGCAGCCTAAGGGACATAAACACTCTGAAAAGGAATGTGGCTTATCAGAAAAGGCTCAGAGCTTAACTACCAACATGCCGTACCAAAAATGCACCAAATTGTGGCTTACTTTTCTGACACAAAAGTAAGCCAACTATTTAGTGATGTAAGCTTAGACTAGATAGTTTTAAATGTACTCATAACCACATAAACCATTGTGATAAATCTAGATAATTTTAAAACTTTATAGTGTAAGTATTCACTGTCCCTCTGGTTAGCTGGTCCTGACAAGGTGTGAAAAGACATTTTGTTGAAGTTTTGAAATTTATATTTCTTTGTGTACTGCAATTTGGGTTCTGGTCAAGTACGAACTGTGTTTAAAAGGGTGGGTTGCTTTTTTGGGGGGCGTGGGTTGAGCTGGGGTTCAAATGTTCTGATTTGGATGTCCTGTTTTCCTTTCTGTAAAATCTTTTAAAATAAATAAAAATGTAGTTCATTTAAAAAAAATATATGCTCTGTTCAAGAACTGGACAGTTTTGATAAGTCTGCTCCAGTATTTATCTTTTCCATCACCATTGGCTGGTATGGTGTCAAAACTTCGTTCCGTTGAATGGGAATGAGCGACAGTACTGGACACAGCCCATTGATAGGTTTCCAAATTACAAACTGACCATACTTTTACAATTTTTTACATTGGGTTTACGCTGTAATTTTTGATTTGCACAAATTGTGGTAAACATGACCCTGTAAATTGAGAATCCACAATTCTTATGTCTCAGTTGATGGATACTGATATGGATCAGCCATGTCATAGCATTGCATTTTTTATTGCATATTTCTGGAATCACAGTGAAAATGCTGCAGTGTTTGCCAGGATTTTAGAAAGTGACATAGAAAAAAACAGGATGCAGCAACATGTGAACTAAGCCTTATGACCTATCATTTATTTTCTGTAGCTGGATGATTATCTGTTTGGTTGTGTCAATCTTTGGAGGTGGAGGTTTATCTGATCTGTTCTAAGGCTTATTACGGGTCTCATTGTTCTGTGGAGTGTGCAATTTGTCCTACATGTGACTCTGGCATAGATTTCTCTGAAGGGGAAAATGAATTTTAATGAAATCTTGAAAGACTTAAAAATTTGATGCTAATTTTAATTATTCACGACTTTGAGGAAACGGCTTTAAAGCTTTATTGAAAATCTTTCTTTTTTTGGGTTCACAAATGAATGATTAGCATTAGATTCCATTGATGTTGAACAGAAAACATTAAACGACTTCTAAATTTCAGTCATTTAGGCAAAGTCGGTGTATACCTACATGGCTGAATGATTCTTACAAGCTGGAAAATATTTAGATTGTTACATTATTTTTTGTCATAGTTAGGCTAGTTTCACACTGCGTTAGGGGCATCCGTTTAACGGATCCGTTAAACGGATGCGCTAACGCTGATGTAATTTTTGACATCTTTATACCCCTAGCGCTAACGTATGTGCTAATGCATGGTAGCATTTTGTTACCATGCGTTACCATGCGTTAACCATACAGGTCTATGCACAGCGAACGCATCCGTTCGCTATGCGTTAGACCTAACGCACCCCAAAACGCTGTAGACCGCGTTCGAGGGTGCGTCACAAAGTAACACATCATCGCTAACGCATGCCGAATTTGGCATGCGTTAGGATGCGTTACTATAATGGAGGCCAATGGGTGCGTTAACGCATCCGTTACATAGAGTTAGTGCCGCTATGTAACAGATCCGTTAAACGGATGCCCCTAACGCAATGTAAACCCAGCCTTAGGCTCTATTTTTGCCAGTTGTCTAGTGCCCCTGATGGCAAAGGCATACCGGATATTTGCACAGGAGCCTGGAGGGCATGGGGCCCATCTCTGGATTTTAAATGGTACCTAAATTGTACTGATCTTTTAGGTTGCTTTCACATTGCGTTCTGTGTCCCCATCAGGGCATACGTTCGAAATGCCCCGCAAAACGGGTCTGGATGCATGCACCGATAGGGCCATAGACTGCAATAGTGACGACGTAATGAATGAGAGCTCTGCCGTGCACTTTTTTTGAAGTGTACACCTACAGGAGGCAGACACTCAGATGAAGTCTGCTATACCTCCTATAGAGTACACTCTCGTAAATGATGCACGGCAGTCTATGGTCCCGCAGGCATCTGGACCCCATTTTGTGGGGGATTTCGGATGTATGCCACGATGGGGACAAAGTGCAATGTGAAAGCACCCTTAGATGCTTGCACTGATCATGATGGAGACATCTGACTCGCTGCTTTCCAAAAAAAACCCTGCTATATAGTGCAACTATTATCTGGTACTTCATGCCATCAAAGTTCTCTGCTATATCGCAGCCATTCTGACCATCTGTCAGTGCTGACAGTTTGGACTAAATTTGTCCGAACCTGCCAATATCAGTGGGATCGTCCAACAGTCTAATGTGTATGGGTGTCTCCATACTGTTCCCCAACAGATGATGTTGGGGAGAGAAGGATCTGGGTGTTCTAAAGCATCAACAGTTGAAATTTTTTTGTGAGGAGCTAATCCACCACCAGAAGAATATGGCAGCAGCTCTCACAGAGAACACAGGACTACTTGTCTGAGCATTCCTGTAAATAGGGGATTTGTGAGAGAGTTTTATGCCAAACAATCTTTTGGCTGACAGCTATCTAATGACCCTTAAAGCGAATCTGTCAGTAGGATCAACCCTCCTAAGCCATCTATATGGCCATGCAGGTCATGATACTTTGATATCTGCAATGCGATGTCTTATTGCAGAGAAATACACATTTTTATTAATATGTACGGTAACTTAAAGAGGTTGTTCACTACTTTAACAAGTCCGACACTTGGCTGCACCTCCACCTGCTATTCAAATCTGAAATAACCTACATAAGAAAAATCTTCCAAACAGTACGTAGAAAATATGAAAATTATTAGATTATGCTTAAAAGATTTTTAAAAGAAATGACAATACACACAACAAAAAATGAAAGATAAAAAACAAACATTGAGCAGGTGGAAAAATTACGTCCAAAAGTAATGGTATGTATATAACACCTTGCAATAATATCCCTGAATAAATTAACAGCAAGAATGCTTAAAATATACCAGGGAAAAATATACAATGCAAGTGGCTAAATATTCTAGCACATCACACTGGACATATAAACTGTGCTATGATGATCCTTGAAGACAGGAAAAAAAAATGATGTCCAAAAATAATGGTATGTACAGTATATAATACCTTGTAATAATATTCCTAAATAAATAACAGCAAAATGCTTAAGAAATGTACCAGGGAAAAATACAAGTCACTGAAAATTCTAGCACATCATATTGGACATACAGACTGGATTATGATCATTTTGAAAAAAAAAGACCCCATGTCAATTCATATAGAATCAAAAGGAATAGGAAATGAAAACAATAATGATTAAGGGCCTATGAGGTAGATGAATTTCTTTGTACATCATGACCAGTCAATAGATAAACAAAATATAAAGTGTATAACAAAGGTAAAGGATGTACAATATACTCAGTTCTAAAGTGCCCATAAGGGGTACATTATAGCAGTTTGGATCCTGGGTAACTATGGGCACTCTTGACTATATACGTCTATATTGTTCTGTATACATATACCTGTGTATTTCTAGTGCGCCTTTTCGGCGATTAAATATAAAATTAATCTTGGGCTGCTCTTTTATCTCGATACACAAATCCCAACGTCTGCATGCTCCGTTGTATATTATATGCTACCCGGGTTGGTTTCTGACCTGATATAAGCCTGTTATCGGACGGGGCTTATTTTGAACGAGGAAATAGTGGCAGCATACCATACTAGTTATGAGGAACTCTGACAGTGATGGCCAGGAGGTTTATATATATATATATCCCCAGCCTGGACTGGTGATATATATCCCTCCTCAATGAGAGCGCCTCAATAACTTGTACCTATAAGGGAAGCCTTTCCGGCTACTGTTTGCCCTCTGTACAGTTCCCTGACTGGCCTGTGGCAAGTGGTGGTGCCACAGAGCGGATCCCTGCTGGGTCCTTCTCTCCCCTCCCCCGAGGTGAGCAAAGTCGACACCCCCTTCCCCTGTGAGGTCCGTCACATCTTCTATTAACGGATGAGTTGTCCATCTGTGGACCTGTTTTCCTGATATGTCCATGGCTCATTTATTCAGCAGCAGAATATCAATATAAAATCTGTAGCCATGTATATTGTTTGATGAATCCACATTCTGTTATCTTACTTTATACCAGTGTGCTGCTACAACAGTTCCTGGGGATAAAAGGCGCTACTGTCTATGTTGATACATCACGGCAATCCGCATCTGCTAACCTATTTTCAGAGGTCTCCATGGCCTCTCCATAAATGAATCTGTCACTGATCCTGTGAATTGTCACATCTGCTTGTGTGCAGCAGTACATTGGGGACAGCCACAAAGTTCCCATTCATCTATATCCGGCTGCTTTGTTCAAGTCTTATTGGCCTTTGATCTATGTGACATCCATATACCTATCCAAATCAAGAAGGCAAAAGATAAAAAGTCCCTAATCATTAATATATTTGCACCTATTTTTTGTCTATTGCTGTGTTTTTATTTTGCACCAATTCATTGTTCTGTTGTATCTGTTTTGAAGTTTGTTTTTTACTTGTTCTTCTGTTTTATTTTTCTGTTCTCCATTGTGGGTATGGATTTTGTAAAGCGGGGGTTTGCGGCTAGCTATGATTTTGCTCAAATGTACTCTGGTCCTAACCCCCCAGAGTGATTTTGCACAAATTCTAATGGATCATGCAACTTTTTGCTCTGAAAAGGTGCAAAAAAGGTAAGAGCAAAAAATAAAGAGTAAAGCGGAACAGTGTATCCGCTAAGGGTTAAATGATAAATTTGCAAGTGTGTAACTTTCACCTGAACAGTTGTCAAGTGGAACATATGAGGTGTCATGAGTTTATTTAATCTTTCCCCATCCTGCTGCGCCTGTGATGAATCCTCTTTTGGACTTGAGCCCCAGATTTTTTTCCCCTCCTGCTGACCTCCCTCCAATCTCGCATTTCACTTATGACCAATGGAAAGATGTGCAGCAATCAGCCTTGTTCTTATCTCTCCCTCCTCCCTGTCAGCTCCAGGCTGCAGCCCAGCCATTCTGGGAATACAAACAGATCTTTTATTCCCTGCTGCCATCAGAATGCCGATGCTGATCATTTTCCCAGAGGGAAGCATTGCCCCCCTTCAAGAAACATAAGATACCATTGTGCAAACTTTACAGACTGTGAGATTTGCAGCATAAAAAGTGGGTCCACCAGATGGATGAGCCAGACCACAGATTTTGCTTTATTTTTATAGGCAGTCATGCTGCATGTGGATATAAGACTGGAACTACAAATAGTGTGGAAGATATGGAAAACACTTTGGAATAGTTAACTCTTTGAATCCCACATGTTGTAATCCAGTCCATCACTTTCCAAATATTGGAGAACTAAGAAGTAATATATTAGGGTACAGGTGCAATATATTTGTATCTTCACAGCAGTATTAGGACACATGTAATAAGTGTGTGTAAGGGAATTGATATTTATGCAGAAAAAACCCTATTGTTTAAATTGTAGATCAGCAACCGTCAGTCTGTGAATGTAAGGGAGTTGTAGTTTCATAACAGCTGAAATGTCAGAAGTTTCTGATCTTTTGTTTAAAGGGTTAAGGCTAAGTGCACATGTCAGGAATTTTCGAGTTTTTTTCGCGTTTTTTCCCGCGACAAAAACGCAAAAAAACGCAAGCATTAAGCATCCTATTTATTTAAATGGATTCCGCAATTTTTGTGCACATGCAAAAAAATGCTTCGCGGAAAAAAAAGCAACATGTTCATTAATTTTGCGTAATCGCGGCGATTCCGCCGCCATAGGAATGCATTGAACCGCTTACTTTCCGCATGTGGCTATGCCCACCATGCGCAATGTAAGCGGTTCATGTGCGGATGGTACCCAGGGCCTGGAGGAGAGGAGACTCTCCTCCAGGCCCTGGGTACCATATCCCTGGTAAAACAATAATTAAAATAATAAATAGTGATATTCTCACCTTCCGGCGGCCCCCACAGCTTTCCCGCCTATCAGCGACGCTCCTGGCCAATCCCGTTCCCAGTAATGCATTGCGAGAATCACCCCAGATGATGTAACGGTCTCGCGTGATGCTACGTCATCTGGGGTCTGTCTCAATGCATCCTTGGGAACGGTATTGGCCAGGAGCATCGCTGAGGACCAGGAAGGCTGCGGGGGCTGCCGGAAGGTGAGAATATCACGATTTATTATTTTTTTTAATATTTTTACAATAGATCTTTTTACTATTGGTGCGGCATAGGCGGCATCAATAGTAAAAAGTTGCTCACACTTGTCAAACACGTTGTTTGACTCGTGTGACCAACCTGTCAATCAGTTTTCCAAGCGATGCTACAGATCGCTTGGAAAACGCTAGCATTCCGCAAGCTAATTACGCTTGCAAAACGCTAGTTTCTGGCGGGAATACGCATTACAATAAAAATGCGTATTTCCCGCGGCAGAGAAGTGCGGGATTGCCGCGGAAATTTCCGCGGCAATTCCACAACGTGTGAACTTAGCCTAAGGGTACTTCACACATAGCGAGATCATTAGCAAGATCGCTGAAACGTCAAAGGTTTTGTGATGCAACAGCGGCCTCGCCAGCGATCTCGCTACATGTGACACATAGCAGTGACCGGCACCCCGCTGTGATATCGCTGATCGTGCTGGAATGTCCTAGGCCATTTTTTGATCGTTGGTGTCCCGCTGGCCAGCATGCATCGCTGTGTTTGACGCCATAAAAACGACGAGCGACTTTGTTGGCGATTCAGAACTCAGCGACGCAGGCGTGATTTTGCGTTGTCTTTGTCAGAATCGCTGCTGTGACAAGGTCCCAACAACCGCCGAGGTCGTTATACAGATCGCCGTATCATTGCTGCATCATTGAGTAGATCTGCCTGTTTGACAACTTACTAGCGACCATGTAGCAACGTACCAGCAATCCTTACCAGGTCGTATCGTTGTTGAGATCACTGGAGCGTCGCTATGTGTAACTGGGCCCTTAGTCCTGCTCTGCTCATTTCTGCATCAAGAGTTGAGCATGGCAGCTGATGATACATCTACAGATACCTACCAGGACTCTTGCGTGATCTGCATGTATATGCACATGTAATGTCACCACTTGATGCCGAAGAGAGCGCAGCAGGAATAAAGCCTCCCATGCACATTGGATAGCTGTTGACTGAACTGGGAGATCAAGAGGATTTGCCTTTGACTTTCAATATTTGCTGGATGAGACAGTTGGGACCCTCATGCACATTAAACTGTCGACTGATCCCACCAACATCAGCATAATGATAATGTGTATTAACCCTTTAAAGAACACCTGTCAGCAAGTCAAAAGTACACCGTTTTTGCTCTTATTACTGAGTATACCATTTATTTATTTTTTTTAGTTATGGGCCTTTTTATTTCATCTTAATTTTGATGGTCTTTAAAAGATGGTGTGGCTCACATAATCCTCTGAGGTGTGTCATCTTTACAGGAGGGTGAGGCTCATATCATCCTCTTGGGTGTGTCTTCAGGCTATTCTTATCCTGTGAACTACTCCCCCTTGGTAAACACCATAAAAATTTGCACTAAATAAAAGACCCATATTTCTGGAATTGTATGATGGATTTGAAAAGGAAAAAAGTAAAATACTCTGGGGAGCAGCAGGAATAAAATAAGCCCCAAAAATGGACACTTTTTAGTCCTATTTTAATGATGAGAGTCCCAGTGCACAGTGAGCGATACTGGATCATTTCTACCTCCAGTATTCTGCTCACATCTGATGATGATCAGCTAAAAGTTACTTTCATTCCTGCCTGTGAAATGGATCCGGGCTCAGAGAGCTTAGACCAAAATAACAAGACTACACATTGCTGCCATCATGTCTCCACTGCCAAGTGATTTGTTAAATAGTTTAATACTAACATTGTGGAGGGGAAGCCCAGAAGTCAGGCTGGATAATGGTTAACCCATTGGGAGCAGGTAAATAGATTTTATTTACCACCAAATAGGGGTACTCAACACGATTTGCATTCACACTCAGCTTTGGTACTTGAGTCAAGCCGAAGGTAAAATTTTGGTATGTTCAGACACAACATTTTTGCTGCATTTTTCTTTCCTTATCTCTTTGTGATGCATTATTAATTGCATTTTTTAGGCATTCATTTGAATGGGCAAAAAATGCTGCAAAGCCCCTGAAAGAATTGACATGTTGCAGATTTGAAAAATGTATTGATGGTTTAAAAATGCAATATGTGAATGACATTTTAGGAATTATGTTCATTTTGCTGGGACTGTAAAACACTGTTTTCTTTGCACACAAAGAACACTGCAAATATTCAGCGGAGCTGCCCCAAAAGCAAAGAGAATCAGGCTAAGTGCACACGTTTAGGAATGTTTGCAGAATATTCCTGAGCAAAAACAGACTTTTTTCGCGGTAAAAACGTGCGTTTTTTTGCATGGATTTTGCGCGTTTTTGGTGCGTTTTTGCACGGATTTGATGCGTTTTTACCGCGATTTTTCCCTGAACTTTCTAGGTCAATAATATAGCGGGAAAAACGCTAGAATTCCGCGAAATTAATGAACATGTTGCTAGATTTTTCGCAATGCTTTTTTTCGCGGAAAAAAGCGCACCATGTGCACAAAAATTGCGG
>VIAB01008398.1:68506-82151 GCA_009801035.1 Oophaga pumilio
TGCCTGATACAAAAAAACGGATGTGTGAAAGAGGCCTTAGACTCTGTTCAAGGGTAACAAGTGAAGAGATGTGGATGAAAATGATCCACAATACTCAAATCAGTGCATCGCTTATCGCTGACCTCCGGAACATATTCATAGAATAGGGCAATATAGTCGAGCTTTCAGTCTTCTCCACAACGTTCTCTGCAGATCACAGCCTCAGAGTCTGAAGATGAATGTGTTTTTTGTCCATTAGGACGTACTCTCAGCTTTGCTGGTCGATTTTTCTGAAAGAGTGATGGTTTTGTTCCTGGTGTCATTGCTGGTGTTACTTTAGATCTTTGTGACCTGGTGGGGAGACTTCTCGCCCCATACATGTCTGTGTGGGAGCCGGCGTGCATCACTTCTTCATATGTGATTTTAATTAGCCTGTCTAGTTAGTCATACAATGGATGGCTTCAGTTAATGAAACCTGTCACAAGCTGGAGGGAGATTGATGGATTTAAGAAAAAAAAACACGTTATTTATTTATATATGAAGGAATTTGATTTTTCGTTCTATGTAAATGAGAACACTTGGCGCTGCACCATCAGGGGGCATTACTTGCTGCTTTTATTGTCCTAGCTCAGATAGAACATCAATAGATAGTGGCTTGAATGTGAGTCAATGACTGGTGTTTTTCTTTTTCTAGAAAATTTCCAACTAGGTGATAAAACACTTCAATATATAATTGTCATGTAATGATATAATGACATTACCGACAACAGTTTGCATTCCTGTTAGGCTGGGTCACATGACTGTGTATTCCCTAATCCAATAAAATTGGTCTGGTTATGGTAAGCACACTCTGATCAGAGTATGCTCAGAGTTCCATCTTCTCCATGAAAATCGGACCGCACTCAGATGTCATCCGAGAGCAGTCCGATTTTTTTTTCACAGAACCATTGACTTGCATGAACGAGTGCAGTACAATTTACGGATGTGAGTCATGCATGCTGAGGCTTTTTCCTAGGACAGACGCAGTCTGAGGAAAAAAATTGGCCCCATAAAATAATATTGATTTGAGTGCGATACAATGTTTTGTCAGATAGCTCTCAGACCAAAAATATGGCAGTCTGAACGAGTCCTAAGAGCTTTTAATCAAAAGAAATAGTCGAGTCTGATAGTAGGAATGTTTTATAGATCAGAGTCTCTGCAGGGAAGGCAGTATACAATTATTAGCCTCATTCAGAAATCAATGATTTTTGCATAAAGAACACAAACATTATAGTCTATTGGGCTATTCACATGTTAATGTTTGCTGACAGCATTCATAACAAAAAGAGTCATGTCTGGTTATATTCCAAATCATTGATCATACACTCCAATGAAAGTCTATGGGTCCATGGAAGTTTATGTGGCACATATTTGTCTGTAAACTTCCTTTCAGTAACCTACAAAAGTCCACAAAGTTGCATATTTCAGACTGTACTGATGTACTGTGATCCATATTTCATCAAGTCCAAAATCCGGATATATTAAAATCTTACTAACTTCCATAGAGAGGATATGTATCTTAGAGCTGTGGTTCTAGATTTCATTAACTTCTATGGGCAGCATACAGATATGAGATTTATTTATTTGTCAGCAGTAAGTTTTCAGGGCTCGGCAAATGCTCCTCCAATGCACCACATTTTTGAGAATCCCAAATACCTATTTCTTCCTCTGCACTGTGTACTAAGATACGGTTATTGCTACCAATTTTGTGCAGTAATCTAGCTGTGCAGCAGTGGTTGCCACTCTGTGTGTGCAGCAGTTGTTTCCAGTCTGCCTGGGGAGCAGTGGTTGCAAGTCCGCATGCACAGCAGTTGTTGCCAGTCCGCCTGGGCAGCGGCTGTTGCCAGTCCACCTGGGCCAGTGGTTGTTGCCAATCCGCCTGCTCAACAGTCCACCTCCAGTCCACCTGCGCAGCAGTGGTCATCTCTTTACCCATTCTGTCAAATGTGAATGTGAGACTTGCATTAAACAGCACAATGATGGCATCTTAGTTGCTTCTTCTTGTGGCCTGATTTTTATGTTTGTCTGATAGGAAAGGCTTGAGAGCTTCTCGTTCCAAAAATAAACACCAAGACCAAATTTTGATGAAAATCTGATCCAAAACACTAACGGAAATTGGTCAGTTTTTTGCTTTTCTGACGTCTATTTAAACTATTTCTCAGAGGTATCATCTGAATCTCTTGGGCCCAAAGAAAAAATAAAAGGTTCCTACAGCTATCCTGTATTATTTATGGAACTTGTGTCTACATATTGGGCAGAGGAACTTTTGGGCTACGTAGGCCAAAGGGTCTAGGTGTAACTGTATCCTCTGTACCACCTACAGTTTTACCCCTAGTTTTACACTTAAATTTGGAATCCAATGAACGTGAATTCTTTTCTGCCCAAGGATAACAAAATTATTCTCGGAGTGATACATTTATTGGCTAACCAGAAAATAATATGTTTGCAAGCTTTCAGAGCACAGGGGCTCCTTCTTCAGGCAGAATTACAAATAGATTAATAAGAAAAAGGCACAACATTTAAGGGATACTACAGTAGGACAGTTGTTCATGAGTTGGGCAGTATCACCTCGAGAATACTTTTGTCATCATTGGGCAGAAAAGTATTCACATCGATTTTTCTGGCTAACACGGTACCACAATATAATTTGTTATTGTACATCGAATCCAATGTATGAATTGCTAACTGTTTGCACTTATGTTTCTGACCAATAGGTGGCACTGTCACCAATTTTTATTGCTCCTGATGATAAAGATATTCCATACAATTTGTCATGGTAAGGAGATTGACTAATAAATGTATTTGGAAAAAGTCATTGTGCATTTTAGGCAGAGTTCACATCTGCATTGGTGTTCAACTCGAAGATGTTTGACAAATAGGTCAAATTCGGGGATGATTTTTCCAGCAAAATAACAAGCACCGTGATGAATCCAGATGATGTTTTAAGTGAATGAAGTCCTTTAGTGCCGTTGCCACTGAAGCTTCCATTATACAGAGAGGCTGAAATTTCAATGTTAACTGTCTTAGCTTCCTGGACCCCTGCGAGTGTAGCACAAGTAAGAGGGTACCGGGGCTAGGCTTTACAAAATATTAATGATAGTATAACACAGACAGAAAAGGACTTTTGTGGAAGGCTGTTATGCACACATGTTAGTAAATACAGTAAAAAAATGATTTAACTAACAAAAAATTGCAAAAATCAAACCTGGTTCCTGTACAGACTATAGTATCTAGCGGCTTCAGCGTGACCTTGATAAACTCTGAAGGTAAAACTAGAGAAGACATCTCAGACCTGGCTCCCTAAAAGGCTGTCAAGTGTATTACGTACCTCCTAAGGAATCAAGGGAGAGTACAGCATAAGAAAGAACTTAACTGACTGGCCTAGATACTCAAAAGTTGGAATAGAATCCAGTAAAGACTATCACCAACAGGAGACCAGCAGACAGAGGTTTAACTAGTAGCACCTGCAGTGTGATAGTACAGGCTAGATAACAAATGAAAAACACCTGCTGTGTCCGAAAGGGATGGATAAAGGCAAAAGGTAATCAGTAGTAATGAGCGAACGTGCTCGGAGTGTTAACTGAGTTTTTTCGGCGTGCTCTAAAAATATGTCCGAGTTCCCTCGGCTGCATGTCTAACGGCTGTTCTCAAGCTGCAACACATGCAGAAATTGCCTGTTTGTCAGGCAATCCCTGCATGTGTTGCGGCTATTGATCAGCTGCGAGACATGTAGGAGCAGAGACTTGAACGTATTTTTTGAGCACACCGAAGACACTCGGTTTGCAAACAAGCATGCTACGATAACACCTTATCTGAGCATGTTCACTCATTCCTAGTATTCAACACCCAGACAGTGTCGCCAACAAGACAGCAAAGAACCAGAATCGTCGGATCGAATTCCAAAGCATGACATAGGCCCTCTGCAGTTCAAATCTCCTCATAACGCACCATTTTTTGTGCTGCTTTGGAGGAGGAAATGTGCCGTCGTACCTCTTGGCCTTTTTTGCCACTACACAGGTTTCCAAAATGGCATGTCCTCCCCTGGCATAGCACATGTATTATTATATTTAATGGAAAAAGATCCCCATTGAAAATGCTCTGTTCTATCTTCAGTACAAAAGTACCTATAAAAGTTTACTCTTTGGCCAATATGAGCTTCACCTCTTTTTTGTCATGACAGAATGTTTTCTTGTTGTAGTGATGTGCCCATTAAAGAAGCACACTGTCTTTAGACAGTGAGGAGTGTGTACTTTAGTGCTCATAGTTGACAGATGATTTATTCAATTAATGGCATTGTCGTGTACGAAGTAATTAATCAGAGTTGCTCTTTATATGAAATATATTGTCCTAATAAATTGTTAAGAAATAATAATGAAAAAAATGAGGATGCACTTTAAGAAGATGATTTATTCAGCCACATGCTGCTAAGAATAATTGCATGTTCTGATAGATGCAATATGCGCTACACTGATGCTGGTAGGTGACATAGTGTTCAGAGCAACCCATATACACCCTAAAGCTGAGGTCACACTTGCGTGTGCAATGTGAGAAACTCGCACCCGGCACTCGGGACCAAAGTGTGCGGCTGCATGTATTTCTTTATGTATTTCGGGTATTCATGCGATAGACTCGCGCTGCACACGCAAGTGTGACCCAAACCAAAGTTTTGCATCCAAACTATGCAAGCTTATTACAGGCAGAATATGTCCCTGTTATCCATCGTGCTCTGATCAGACTGAGTCCAGTACTCCCATGGATGTGTCATTTTTACCCTTATCTGTTTCTCATGCTAGAAGTTTTTTTCATCTTACTTTTTTCTTATACAAATTGGTGCCACCTAGTGGTAAATATGAGCTTTGCAGATATATCTACATTTAGCCAACTAACAATTTCAATTTTAAAGCTAAAACTTACCTTATTGTGATCATGAATAAAGTCTTTTTAATCTCTTACTAAAATGATAATTCTTGTTACCAAAGGAAAATTAATAACTAGTTTATGTTAGATGAATAGGTTTAGTTACAATAGGCATCAGTGGAAAAGTAATACAATTATATGGAATTGTATGCGGAGCATACAGTTCTGTATACTCCTTTCCGATAATCTATGAAAGTTAAAGGCAGAGTTGCATATTTCAGTTTGTACTGATGTCTTTAGAGAAGACTATCCATATTTCGTCTGGTCTAAAATCCAGATACTTTTAAGACTTTGTTGACTTTCAAAGAAAGAATATTTATTGCAGATCTGCATTTAAAATTACATTAAAATGGGTTGTCCAGAATTTTACACATTGATTGCTTATACTTAGGGTAGGTCATCAATGTCTGACCGTGGGTATGCAAAACCCGACACCTCCGCTGACCAGCTGTTCCCAGGGTTGGTCAGCATCCAGAACTGCTCAGTTGCAGGACTGTACAGCACAGCTCCTTCAATGAAATAGTGACTGTGGCCACATCCTGCACATCCACCTCATATTTATTTGAATAGGAGGCAGATATGCAGTACCCGGCTGCTGCCACTATACAGTCAACGGAGCTGTGCTGTGCAGCTCCATAACTGAGTAGTTCCGACCATCGCCTATACTGAGAACAGCTGATCAGCGGAAGTGCCGGGTGTCGCACATCCACCGTCCCGACATTGTTGACCTATTATAAGGATATACCATCAGTGTAAAAGTCACGGACAACCATTTTAACTTCTACGGAATTTCTTTCTCTGTCAGCGCTGTTTTCAGGGCTCAACAAATACTACAAATGAATCACATTTCTGAAGAATACCAAATAGTTATATGCAGACACTGTATATCAAGATGATTGTGACGATTATGATTCTATATACAGTACAGACCAAAAGTTTGGACACACCTTCTCATTTAAAGATTTTTCTGAATTTTCATGGCTATGAAAATTGTACATTCACACTGAAGGCATCAAAACTATGAATTAACACATGTGGAATTATATACTTAACAAAAAAGTGTGAAACAATTGAAAATATGTCTTATATTCTAGGTTCTTCAAAGTAGCCACCTTTTGCTTTGATTACTGCTTTGCACACTTTTGGCATTCTCTTGATGAGCTTCAAGAGGTAGTCACGAGAAATGGTTTTCACTTCACAGGTGTGCCCTGTCAGGTTTAATAAGTGTGATTTCTTGCCTTATAAATGGGGTTGGGACCATCAGTTGTGTTGTGCAGAAGTCTGGTGGATACACAGCTGATAGTCCTACTGAATAGACTGTTAGAATTTGTATTATGGCAAGAAAAAAGCAGCTAAGTAAAGAAAAACAAGTGGCCATCTTTACTTTAAGAAATGAAGGTCAGTCAGTCCAAAAAATTCAGAAAACTTTGAAAGTGTCCCCAAGTGCAGTTGCAAAAACCGTCAAGCGCTACAAAGAAATTGGCTCACATGAGGACCGCCCCAGGAAAGGGAGACCAAGAGTCACCTCTGCTTCTGAGGATAAGTTTATCCGAGTCACCAGCCTCAGAAATCGCAGGTTAACAGCAGCTCAGATTAGAGACCAGGTCAATGCCACACAGAGTTCTAGCAACAGACACATCTCTTCAACAACTGTTAAGAGGAAACTTTGTGCAGCAGGCCTTCATGGTAAAATAGCTGCTAGGAAACCGCTGTTAAGGACAGGCAACAAGCAGAAGAGACTTGTTTGGGCTAAAGAACACAAGGAATGGACATTAGACCAGAGGAAATCTGTGCTTTGGTCTGATGAGTCCAAATTTGAAATCTTTGGTTCCAACCACCGTGTCTTTGTGCGACGCAGAAAAGGTAAACGGATGGACTCTACATGCCTGGTTCCCACTGTGAAGCATGGAGGAGATGGTGTGGGGGTGCTTTGCTGGTGACACTGTTGGGGATTTATTCAAAATTGAAGGCATACTGAAGCAGCATGGCTACCACAGCATCTTGCAGCAGCATGCCGGTTTGCGTTTAGTTGGACCATCATTTATTTTTCAACAGGACAATGACCCCAAACACACCTCCAGGCTGTGTAAGGGCTATTTGACCAAGGAACAGAGCGATGGGTTGCTACGCCAGATGACTTGGCCTCCACAGTCACCAGACCAGAACCCAATCGACATGGTTTGGGGTGAGCTGGACCGCAGAGTGAAGTCAAAAGGGTCAACAAGTGCTAAGCATCTCTGGGAACTCCTTCAAGACTGTTGGAAGACCATTTCTGGTGATTACCTCTTGAAGCTCATCAAGAGAATGCCAAGCAGTGAGTGTGCAAAGCAGTCATCAAAGCAAAAGGTGGCTACTTTAAAGAACCTAGAATATAAGACATATTTTCGGTTGTTTCACACTTTTTTGTTAAGTATATAATTCCACATGTGTTAATTCATAGTTTTGATGCCTTCAGTGTGAATGTACAATTTTCATAGCTATGAAAATTCAGAAAAATCTTTGAATGAGAAGGTGTGTCCAAACTTTTGGTCTGTACTGTACATATTAAATACTAGAAAAAACTTTTTGACCTGGTGATCAATGAGTGGAACAGACTGCCATGAGAGCTGGTGAGTTCTCCTTCAATGGAAGTCTTCAAACAGCCTGTACAGACATCTGTCTGAGATGGTGTAGTGAATCCTGCATTGAGCAGGGGGTTGGACACGATGACCCTGGAGGTACCTTTCAACTCTAACATTCTATGATTCTGAGATTCTTATTGCTTCCAGTTTTGTGCAGTGGTTATTAGTGTGGCTGTCCAGCGGTTATTATCATTCAGTACCCATGCCATCTATCAGTATGAACAGTGCACATTTCCATGGACCTCACAAGTGGGGAGGAGAAATTTGAAGATAATCCATCAGAATTCATCCAAGCTTACTATCCTAATTGCACTATTTGACTTCAACCAAGTGAAAAATGAAATCAAGTCATCTGGGAAGAAATCATGGACAGTTTAAGGAAATATGGTAATCACCAAGAAGCTTGGATAAAGCAAGTGGGTGAATTCCCAGACTCCTGCTGTGCACATCACACTCGATATTTCTCTTCTCCACTCCTTTCTCCTGTTTCTGCTACTTTTTAAGGTTAATGGAATTATTCTGTGCAATGCATCTTTTAGGAGGCTGCCATTGTCTGTGGCTTTATGCGGTAATGTCCAATGGTAAGCCTCCCGAGCGAGTGCAAATTCACTACATGAAAGACCCAGTTGCTATGATACTCTTTAAAATGTGGACTTTAATAGCCAGTGAGTGATTACCGCCGTGAAAAATGCAATTCCATGAAAGCCGAGGACATTGGGTATTTATATTAGAATATTTTCAGTGTTCACTACTTATTCTTTTTATATAGTTTTTTTCTATGTAAAAAGTTTATAACTATTCCCTGATAACAAAGCTTGCGATAACCATTTATAATTTCATAGAAATATTAATAAATAGAACATCTTAAATTATACTCTATCTTCCATCTAAAAACAGAAATGTATGTCACTCTTTGTTGATCGCTATAAAGAAATGCTTGCAAAACCGTGTCTTCCATCTACAATACTGCTAGACAAACCAATTTAAAGGTTTATTCCGAAATGTCATCTTAGGCCGGGATCACACATGCGAGAAACACGGACGAGTCTCGCATGTGAATTCCCGGCACTGCCTCCAGCACTCGGGAGCGGAATGTACGGCTGCATGTATTTCTATGCAGCCACTCGATCCAGTCTTGAGTGCAGGCGGCAGTGCCGGGAATTCACATGCGAGACTCGTCCGTGTTTCTCGCTCGTGATCCCGGCCTAATAGTAATGTACTCATTCAGTTGTGCCAATATAACTCATTTTTAAATCTGCCTTGTTTTGCACATATCATGACCAAAAAATGCACCTCTATACTCCAAGTATGTATGTACCCTTTGAATACCATTCAATCTTTTGTGTTGTAGTCCCAGTGCTCCTGGTTAATCATGCACAGTGTTGTTTCTCTCAACAGGCTTTTACTGTGCCTCTAGCACTGATCATGCATTTTACCTGTAGAATACACTTTTTGCTAATGTGCACTCTCTTCCTGGACAGTACTCTATCTGGATGATTTCATCTTCCTCCATCTACATCAGTACAGCTGCCTGTGTGGTTTTACTTCATTGCCCTTTTAGGTGGTTTCCAGCAGAGCTCAGCTGTCCTGTGCTCTGCTCTGCCTTCACAGCAGAGCTTGTAATAATGAGGCGCAGCTGAGACACTAGCTTGGCTGAGCTGTATTTGATGCCTGCAGAAGACCAATCAGTGATATGAAGCAGGAAATGCTGCATATGATATGTTAATGCATATGGCAGAAAATAATCCTCTGCCATACACATCAACAGCGGCTTTTACAGTTTCATAACACTGATCTGTCTGCTGCAGGAAACAAACACAGCTCAGCCCTGCTAGTGTCTCAGCTCTGCATTGCCTAGTTATTAAAAGCTCCTTTATGCACTTGGAGCAATATGCAGGACAGTTGAGCTCTGTTGGAATCCAACTATCAGAACAATGATGTAAAACAAAGAATATAACATTGGGCTGGCAAGCTTGTCTACAGGGTTATATACTGCACAGAAGAATATTAGATTAGCTTGATGATATGTCAAATATCTGGTGGATGCAGATGAGCATAGCATGGCGGAGCAGAAAATCCATTAGCACAGATTTGAGTCATCAACTCAGAGAAGTGAGGCTTGTCAGGAGCACACATGAAAGGGAATTAGGAAGTGGTCTGCAGCACTGAGGAGAAGCAGAGTGCTGCTATGAAAGTGCTATGCCAAACGCAATATGAACCTCTCCTTGTACGGATTGTTCCCTTTGTACAATCTTTTTGAATTACAAGGGGTTATTGATCTGAGTTTCCCATCTATGTGCTTCCTTTCTCTTGTAATCTTTGGCGAAACACTAAAGCAAGTTTTAATTTCAAACAATTCACTGTTTCTGTAATGTATGGAGGGAAAAACGTTCGATCGTAACCTCTACTTCATGAGGGTCTTTTTAAAGAGGTTGTCTCATTATCATAACTCGGTAAAATTGCAAAATGCTTGTGAATCCGAGCAACTTTTCAAAGTACCTCTTACTAAAAATCCTCTTTGTTCGCTATAAAGGATGTATTTTTAATTCTATAACTCTATAGCTTACTACTAGTTTCCTAGCTCTTTTGGCGATGGCCGGTCTCTTAGGCAAGCTCTGTACTATAGAGCTTTATAAATAGTCCTCTGAAGCTGGTTGGATCTCTAGATTCAGCATGCTTCAATGCCAATCACTCCTCCAGTGCTGCATAGACAAAACTGCCTCTCCTTGCTGTATCACAGTGCTCGACCATCCCGTGGACCTGAACTGTCAATCAGGCAGGCGTGTGATACAATCCCGAAGACAAGAGAGTAAGGCCGGGATCACACATGCAAGGAAATCATCCGATGCCTGCATGTGAAATCCCAGCTCTGGCGCCAGTACTCGGGAGTGGAGCGAGCGGCTGCATAGAAATACATGCAGCCGCGCACTCCACTCCAGAGTGCCGGCGCCAGAGCTGGGATTTCACATGCGAGCAGCGGACGATTTCCTCTCATGTGTGATCCCGGCCTAACCCTTTCAATGAATGACCTCCTCTACTAATTTATCATTTGGAAATTTCAAAACCAAACTGCAAATGGCAACAGTATTATGATGGAGAAACCATGGATTGGTTCCACAACCAACAAGCTTCTACAAAAGTGCCACATGCACTCATTTACTACAGTTTATTGCATGAAAAAAAATTGGGTGCCATTTTTGCCATTACCCCCTTATGGTAGTTATCCAGCTATAATGGCTATGAAATAAGGAGCAACAAAAAAAAAATTTTTATTTTTCCAAAATCATAGCATATGTATTTGTTTTAAAACAGAATCTTTTTGTATTTTGTAGCGTAGACCATCAAAGTGGACTGGAGTCATTTCAGAGCTCTAGGTCAGAGTTGCCAGTACTGTTTACAGTAGTTATACTTTGCTCTTTTTTTGGCCATGAAAGGGAAGTCATGTTTAGTTTACGTACAAAACTTTTTCATTCATTTAAACTTCCAAATAAACCTATTAGAAGTGTCAGCATCTGGGGAGTTGTGTTCTTTGGCAGGTACATCTTCCTTTTCCTATGGGATATTGGTTTGAGCTTTCAACATATTCGGCTTTGAAACCAGTGTGATTCTGTAATCATGACAATATGAGTGAAGTTCGCCTCGCTTGCTTCATGTCTGAGGACATAATTAGACTCATCATCATGTGAATTTAGTGTGACCTCAGGTTCAGGTTCTCATAATATGGACCATATTAGGAACTAGGTCTTCTTAATTGGGTCTTTATAAAAGGACAGTGTAACGATTCCTCCTCTCAGTGCTGAACTCTCTATGCAGTCATTGGCGGCTCAGTGATCCAATCTGATGTAGAGATGTAGGGATGTGCTGAGCTGTCTGTTTTGATTGACAGCTTAGCCATCCATTTTGAGATGAGGAGTTGCTGAGCTCTCATCAGGTGCTGAGTTTCCATAATTGCTCATCTATTTAACTGAGCTGTCAGTCCAAGATGGCTGTCAGCCATAGGTTCAGCTAAGTGTTGTTTGTTCCTCTGCCTTGTATTTGGCTCATTGATCTATCTTGCTGCCTGACCTTTGACCTCGTTCTGACCCTTCATCAAAAAATTGAAAAAAGCTCTGGGAGTTAAGGGGTTAAAGCTTCTTATCTAGACCGACCTCCTTCAGCTGCATTGCTTGTATGCACTGTGCTGAAGCTAGCTGGATTTAAGAGGCATCAGCGTGCCCCAGCAATTCCTGTCAAACTTTAAACCTGTGGTTACAAGTTAGAAAAGAGATGGTAAGCACTCTGTATGTCCTGTCGAGCAACAATGGTCGGTCTACAAAGCAACACGCTGATGAAAGAAAAGTGTTAATATCTCAAGAAGAACTGAAAATTTTAATAAGCAATGCTCTATAGGATTACTCTGCAGCCCAATAGAGAATGAAAGGAGCTGCGGTTGGGCATGTGCACTGCTACTCTTTTGTGCGGGGATAAAGATTTTGCCAATCAGTGCAGGTTCCAGTGGTCAGACCCCCCCGATCAATAAATTATCTGTATAGGTTCAATTTCTGATTTTCAAAATCAGTACATTTCATTGTAATTACAGTATCTTGAAAATACATGTGGCTGTCCTAATTTGACCCTCATTCAGGAAACATTAAGGAGAGGAAGGTGGGCGAAGCAGTATGATCCTTAGCAGCAAGATTGAATATTCACATAGTAATAAACCTGACCCTTGTATTTGTCGGAAGCATCAATGTGGATGCTTTTCCCATATACTTCACGCAAGTATAAAGATTTCATTTGGCAAAATAGAATCAGGAAGGAAGGATTCAGTTACACAATAATAAAACATATGATCAGAAAATACTTCTAAATAGGATTTTGAGTTATTTAGGGAAATAGCAGTAAGAACAAGTAAAGATGTGTCCAAGTAATCTCAGTAGGGACTTTTGTAGTTTCTTGGTATTATGTTCAGAAGTTTCCATTTGTTCTTTCAGGTCAGTATAAGAGCTATGCTTTTACTTATCAAGCCTCATCATTCTGTAACCATTTTGAATGGCAGGTCTTTATTTTTTACACGTATACGTGGATTTGTTTAAAGAGTTAATCGGAGCAGTTTGAAATAAAAAAAATTTGCTTAAAAAACTAACTTGGATGTTTATATGTTCAGTCTTTTAAGCTTTTTTTTCCACTTCAGGTTTTGAAATATGCCTGATTAGCAAACAAAAAAACCCTAAAAATATTGGCATGCTATGTCTTTGAAGTGATGCAATATGTCTAAACTAACCACTGTTCAATCAAAAGGCTGCAAAAACTACTCAAGGAAAAAAACAACTCTTCCAAAACTCTTTAAAACTTCTCACGAAAACTCCACAAAGAAGGAGTGTTTCCTGAAGAGGTTTCTACTTAAAAGCGTAATTTCTTTCAGTGCCAAAATACTCAGTGTGCACATAGCCTTACAGTGCAGCTGTTGTATGTAGTTGAACAACAAGTAATAAGTTGTAGCTTTGCTTTACTCTGCTTTACAAGATGTTTGCTAAAAGTGACATTTCCAGTTAATGTAACTTGTATGCAGTGACTTTATTGCAATTACCTTTTTAAAGGGAATCTGTCACCCCTTGGACAATCTGTGTCTGCATTGATCTTCCTCGCCTGCGCAAAAGATCAATGCATACACAGCCCATACAAGGGCGGACGTGGTTCGAGTAACCGTGCGTGTACATGGCGCATGCGCAGGATTACAGCACCGAACATGTCAGTGTGACACTGATGGGAGGGGGCTACCTTTATAATGAAGCGAGGAGGCAGGGATTTCTTCCAGGCACTGCATGTCCCGGAGCCTGGAAGAAATTATTAACATAAAAGATTAGAAATAAATTTCTCAAGATCCACATCACAGCTATGAGGCATACAAGTAAGACTGGTTTAACCATTCTATTACCTGTATGCCCATAGTAATAGATCAAAATCATCCAGGGGCTGACAGATTCCCTTTAAAGTCTTCTGGAGTTACTCAACCTTTTATGCAGATTTACATTAGAAACCCTGTTCATCATCTAGTTGCGAATAAGCACAATCTATTCTATTATTTCTAAACACTGTTTTTCGGTGAT
>VIAB01008398.1:83541-93618 GCA_009801035.1 Oophaga pumilio
CTGTCTCTGTTATAGTTCCACCTACCAGACCCGTTACACACATCCACAATTTGATTACAAAATACAATTTAAACATTAATTTTCATAAACCTACAGTAAGGAAAAATGACCTGCAGGTGGCACCACAGTACACCAAAGCACACTACTACAAAGCTGCTTAAAGACATCACAAACAAATCTAAACATTTGCCTTGGGGGCTTTCCAGCTTGTCGAACTGCTTGCCCAGCCTATTATAGCCAAATAGGAGAATTGCACACTTCACTGCAGGTGAGGCTCATATGTAAACACGTTTGTAAACATGCACTGCCTATTGAATTGCACACTTGCTCCGTTCATACTCCACCCACACAAACAAATGATACACCGTTTGAAAGGTCAAATTACCTGCAGTTGGCAGCACACTACCACAAAGCACACTACCACAAAGCTGCTTACAGACATCACAAACAAATCCAAACATTTGCCTTGGGGTCTTTCCAGCTTGCTCAAGTGCTTACCCAGCCTTTTTTAGGCATATTGGAGGATTGCACACTTCACTGCAGGTGAGTCACAAATGCAAACACATTTGTATACATGCACTACTTTTTCGGTGATTACTTCAACCCACATACACAAATGGTGACTCACATATGCAAACACATTTGTAAACATGCACTGCTTTTTCGCTGATTTCTTTGCCCCACACACACAAATAATACACCATTTGAAAGGTAAACTTGCTCCCTTCAACAAGAAAAGAGCCAAACACACCACAAATTCACAATTTTATCTCTAAATACAGTTTAAACATTTATTTTCATAAACCTACAGAAACACACAATGACCTGTAGGTGGCACCTCAACCGGAAGATATTTTTTGGCCTCTACTTATCAAACCAATTTATTGTATTACCAATTTACATATATAAATACCTGTCTGTGTTCATCATCTCATAAAATACATTTACATTTGACCAGCTTACTTTTTCTGAAATTGCCTGCGCCCCAATGACCAATGTGCGAAAATTTTGCACGGGCCAAGCTAGTGAAAATTATTATTAAAACATGAATACGTAAAAACAATTACAGTCTCTGCATTGACAATTGGATACCTGCTGGAAAATGACCGCTAAGATCTGATTTTTCAATACTCCACTGATTTACTTTGAAGAATATTACTTCTGCATCGGCCGCTGGCTCATGGATCTGAGAAGTGATGTATGTGTTCTTCTGCTATCAATGTGTGTTATATGAATAACTCTTTTTCTTCTCTTCTTCTTCACCTGCTTTCTGTAGAGCACAGGAGGCTCAGTGCTGGTAAGTAATGGGCTGTCACCCTATGTCTCCTATGCTCATTCTTTTCCTCCCCATCAGTTTCGTGTTGTAGCATTAAATGTGTCTAGTCATCCGTGCTCATCTTCATTTTGCAAATGATGGGTCACGATTTGTGATGAGCGAAAATGCTCTCAATTTGAGTTTGCATCGAGTGATCAGGTACACCCTGATATTGCAGGTGATGGAGCGACATGCTTGAGTCCCTGCTCCGTATGTTTTGTTTTGTAACTGTTAGACAGCCCAAAAAAATGTGGAAATTGCCTGCCACACATGGGCAATCCCTGCACATGGGCAATCCCTGCATTTTTTAGGCTGTCTAACAGTCGCAAAACATGAGGTGAAGCAACACAAGCATGTTTGTCCAGTGCCAGCGATAATCGTTAAGTACCCGCGCACCCACTGCAAACTTGAGCCCTTGTGCTCATCACCTATCACTGTCCTTTGACTGCTTTGCTTGGAGCACTCGTAGAGTTAAACCGGACTTGATCATTGAATTGGTAAAAAAAATTACTTGTATCATGCAGCAGCATTTGGTGATTTGATATATAGGAAAATAATCCTTCACACATCTGAACCAAAGGCAAAATCATTATTTACTAGCGCAACTTCAACCAGCAATTCACCTAAGAATCCAGCGTTAAACTACACACAGTTATGGACTAGTGATGAGCATACGTGCTCGGATAAGGTATTATCCTAGCATGCTCAGTTGTTAACCGACTGACTTTAGCGTGCTTGAAAAATATGTTAGAGTCTCCACGGCTGCATGTCTCACTGCTCTTGGACAGCCGCAACACATGCATGGATTGCCTAACAGACAATTTCCTGCATGTGTTGGGGCTGTCTAACAACCGCAAGTGTTGTGAACGTTTTGGAGACGACTTCGAAGCTGAAGCTCCTTCTGGTGGTTGCTGAAGGTATTGAACCTATGTTGAATACCAAGAGTCCTACACCTGCAAATAACGAGTGGTTGTCAGGTGGTACTGACTGGCCTGATATAAGTGAGCTGATTTCCCATGATCCTCACCAGTGATCAATTGTGCTTCCTGGTCTAGTTTGGAATTCGGCTTGCTTTCCTGCTGTCTCCTGTTTGCTTTCAGATAAGTCTCTTTCAGTTTTTTTTTTACTGTGGTTTGAATTCCTTGCTTTTTGCTGCAATGCTTTTTGTCTTCAGCCGGGTCCCCTTTGAGGGGCTTTGGCTGGTGTCCATTCGTTTTTTGTATTTGTTCATTTGCTCAGTTCTGGTAATATTTTACTGCTGGGTAGCTACGTGTCCACACCAGAGATCTGATATAGGTGGTCGAGACCGTGTAGTCTCAGTGTTTTTGGATTCAGAAGTGTTGGAGTTTTTCCTAGGGTTTTTCTGGGTTGCAGAAGGTATTCTCTCCTGTGCTGTCCTATCCAGACAGTTTTGGACCCCAGCGTTTGCTCAATCTATTTTCTGTCTGTGTTCGTATTTTCATCTTGTCTAACCGCCATTATATGTTTGGGGGCTTCCTACTCTTTTGGGGTTTACTCCGGGGCAGTTAGCTTTCCTCTTTCCATCTTCAGGGATAGCTATCTCTCTGGCTGTGCCGAGGCGTCTAGGACCACCGTTGGTACGCTCCACGGCTGCTTCTAGTTGTGCGGTTAGTTTAGGGGTCTGCAACCTATTAGTTTCCAACCTCTCGGTGTTAGGCTGCCTATGCGGTTTTTTGCTCCTGCCTTTTCAGCTACCATAACATAACACGCAAGGCATGCAGCCGCAGAGACTCGAACATATTATTCGAGCACCCCAAAGTCACTCGGCTAGCACATGAGCATGCTCCGATAATCTATTATGGTTGGGAGAGCAGAGTACCTTAGGGCCATATTCAAACATTGTGCAAAAATTATTCTGCAGATCTGCTCACAAATCTGCTACAAAACTTGCATACTTGTAGATTTTATTGTGGATTTGCCTTTTGCATTACAAAGCATGATTTTTATTGCATATTTTAAAGTATATAAATGAGCATTCAACCTAAAGCAAATCCCAAATCTGTGGGGGGAAAAGGTTTAAATCCTCCTTATAAAATAATTTTTTTCTTTTCCTAGAAAAAACCTGAGAGCTTGTGTACAAGAGCTGTGATGTACATTTAGATGAGTAGCACAACTAAACTGAAAATTACCTGATCAGCAGAGATGTTCATGCATTAGGCTAAATTCACACATCAATAATTTTGATCAGTATTTCATAAGTATTTGTATGCCAAAACCAGATGTGTCTCCAAGCCTCAGAACAGGTGTCAATCTTTTAGTTTTTTTTTATAAGTTCCTCTCTTGGTTTTGGTAAACAGTGATGGAAGTTTGGGTTCTGGTATCCTACCTGAACATTTTTCCAAAGTTTGGTTTGTGGACTAGAACTTTACACAAACTTGAACCAGAACCTGGCCCACTTTGAAATCAATGAGGACCCAAACTTTCAGCTGGAACTTAAAAGCCCGTTCGCTCATCAATAATGTTCAAACATCAGCTCTTACTACTTACACACCTCTATATACTTAAATTACTGTCGTCGGTTGTAGATCAAAACTTCTCTCTAATGCAGGTGTTCTATTGAATGTACCGCATCTCATGTGTGATGAAGATTATAGTCAAGGATGTCATGAACACAATTACTGCCAATTTCTTGGGTGCACTTGAGTAGAAGGCTGCTGAAGGATTTGTAATTTAGTGAAGAGCTTTCTTAATGACCGCAATCAACTTTAAGGTGAATTTAATCTGTTTCCTCCTGTTAGCTCCCATTTATCAATTCCCTCACAGTTCTCCAAAGTTAGACAAAATCTATCTGTAGCACCCACCGAAAAGTAATACTGACAAGAAGTCCAGAAGGATTTCTCGCAGCTACATAATGAATTTTTTCAAGCTTCTGAAGCCTAAACGAAAGCAACTTAAATGACTCTTGTTTTTTTCCTATGGGACTAAGCACTTAAAGACATATAGTTGCTAACTACCTGCCTATTATGTGCTGCGACGATCTTTACCGGCTCAGAGTGGTCACGGACCCTCCTGCTGGCGATTCTCCTTTCTGTGACATGGTGTCTACAGAACAGTTCCTTCTCTAATGCAATGCTCTGTCAACAGGATGTCACTGCTGATGTTATGCTGATTTACAGCTGACTCTCTGCTGCCTAACAGCTGGGAGCAAGCTGTCAATCTGCATGGCGTCTACTGTGACGCCCATCGGCAGATCATAGCCTAAGGCTGGTGTCAAACTTGCATGTGTGATGCGAGAAACTCGCACGAGTCTCACATCAACACACTCGGACCAATGTGTGCAGCTGCATAGAAATACATGTAGCCGCATTCTCCGGTCCGAGTGCAGTAGCAGTGCCGAGTGTTGATGCAAGAGACTCGTGCGAGTTTCTCGCATCACACACGCAAGTGTGACACCGGCCTAAGAGAAAGAGCTGTTTTATTGACAGGAGGTCAAAGGAAGCAAGAGAATCGCTGCCTGAGCTGGACGAGATCATCGCAGGCCATAACGAGTAGGCTGTCCACAGTATAGATCAAAATTTTCCATATAAGTCTATGGGTCTGTGCATGGCAGCAAACAGATGCCATCCATGATCAAAATTGTTTCTAACCCCAAGGCCATATGTAGATGACCACTTTAAAGATGCCATTGTAAATTTTTGCAGCAGTGCTACTGTTGCATTAAATATGGCTAAACCCAGTGCAGAATTGCAGCAGTTTAAAATGCAAAACTACATTAGAAATCCAAGCTTCCATCACAGATTTCAGAGTAAGGGCAGCCGGCTGTAGATTCTTTCATCTGAGAGAATTGAGACAATTGCGATCACACTCTGATCCCATTCTAATCATAGTTTGATCAGAGTGTCAGCATGGTGTGATCAGATTCTCTCAGTAAGTCCAGAGTTAGACTAGCGATGAATACGGGTGAGTGCTGTGCGATAAAACATCGCATAGCATAGCATTTGGACCAGTAATAATCTATGGGGCAGCTCCCATCACCGTTTTTTTTTCTGCCGTATTCTACGTCCGAGTGAAATCGCAGAATGCTGTGATTGTCACCGACACTGTGCTGAGTCTCGGCGCACTTGCACCTATATAAGTCAATGAGTGCAAGTGACACAGCGCACATCACACCGGCAATGGAGCAGATACAGAAATTAGTTTCTCTGCCTCCGCAGCTGTGCTCCGATCCACTCTGCGCTAGAGGCTCGGAGCACAGTAGTATGACACTCGGCTCCCGAACGCAGCAGAGCTGGGGCTGAGGGTCGGATGCAATTCGCAATTGTGACCCCCGGCCCCAGTGGAGCGAGCATCTGCAGCAGACAGGAGAGAAATTTGTGAGCGCACGGGCTGACTGTTGCACTCTGTGCATTCTGGAGGATTCTTTTCAGCCAATGCTCACTCTGATCAAGCGAGCACTGTCAACACAGAGGGATGCAGCAGTTCATTCTAATTGAGGGAGCAGAATGGTGTACCGAATCACTTTGCACTAACTTACAGGTTTAATAATGCTTTTTAGGCCCAACAAAGGAGGAGTATAATATGGCATTAAAAGCACAAAGGGAGACAGTATTATTGTTAAACCTCTTTTGTATCAAAGGGGTTGCCAAGCCTTTGCACAAGTGCATACTCACCAGCTGAAATCCCATAGATCCAGGAAAGGCCACTCAAGTGCTCTGCACTGACATAGGAAGCAGTAATCTCCCATTCTTAAGAGATACAAACAGCAAGACCTGGGATTTTACTGCAGAGGTCAGGTGGTAGAGCCACATCCGATGATGTGCAATTCGAGTAATCAGACCGCCGCAGCCAATCACAAACCTCCATAAGTCAGATTACTAAATGGTGGAGCGCCTTTACTTCCCATTCTGATGCAAACCATTAGAGTAGCCTGGTCTGAAACTATGGGGATCAAAGCGTTTTTTAAATCACTCCCTTTGCTTGACAATTCTGTGTAGAGACCAGACAAGCTTTTTAAGGCAGGTAAAACATTTCTGCCAACATTTGCCTTACAACTGAGGGGATGCCTAAATGATTGAGATGCATAATATATGAAAATTGATAGAAAAGATATGGGCATGGTAAATATAGGACATTGCCTTTTGTAGCCACCCCATAAAGTGATCACATGAAGCAATTGGAGAATCGCAAAGGCCTCGGTACACACTCTGTTCACCTTGACATCATGGATGACAATAGACTAATGCTATATTAGTGGACTTAAATTTGTGGAGAAGAGATACCAACTAAACTTATCCTCTCTTGTGTTTTCTAAAGGACGGGAGCCCAGGGAGGGAAAATAAAAAACCTGTTGCCGGTGACGTTGCTACCTTTTGTGGAACTCATTAAATATGAATGTTCTCTTCTGTAGAAAATAATGGATTATGCCCATAGATATTTAAATAATACATTGTGGACTGCTTGGGTGTCAGACTGTTTGAAAAGCCAAACATGCAGTCAGGAAAGCTTGGGGTTCTATTCACAGAAATTGGCAGCGGATAAGGGAGCGGAGTCATCAAAGAGAAATGTTTAGTGCCTCTATAGAAACATGAAGAACAAAAATTCACTTGCTGGAATTTTTTCTTTCTGTTTTCCCCTTCATTAAATATTCATTAGGATACTGTGCGGGCGTCTCGTCTACCCGGCCGAGAGGGAAACCGCTACTTTTGTGTTTGTTTTAGTTGACTTGTTTTCTTCTCTAAAAGTATCATTAACATGGATGGAGCGCGATAGGTACGGGAATGTGATTACTGCTGAGCACACAATGAGAAGTCACGACAGAATAAAAACGTACGAGCAATTTTACCCAGCATTTGTTTTGGAAGGGCTTTGTGTTCAAGTGATGGAGACAAGTTGCAAATGGACTTGAGGTCTTTGAGTTCAAGTGCTCCTCTAAGTATGAATAACCAAAATCATTCCCCTTGAGATGTCATTGCAAGACCATTCATGCTGAAAAGATGAAAACATTTGATTTTTTTTTAATTCTGCTCATTCTGGTGGTTCATTAATAAATGGTCAGATCTCCTATCGAAAAATCACTGTGTAGGCAACAGTACACTATGCAGTTATGTGTCCATAAGCCACTGTTGTATCAAAAACAGTTCTTGTCAAGTTCTGTCCTTTTATTTCTCTAGCTAATTATAATTGTATTATGCTGTACGTTTTCATGTACAGCATAATTATTATTATTATTGTTATTAATATTTATTTATATAGCGCCATTGATTCCATGGTGCTGTACATGAGAAGGAGTTACATACAAATTACAGATATCGCTTACAGTAAACAAACTAACAATCACAGACTGATATAGAGGGGAGAGAGGACCCTGCCCTTGCGGGCTTACATTCTACAGGATGGTGGGGAAGGAGACAGTAGGTTGGGGGGTTGCGGCAGTTCCAGTGATGGTGGGACGATAGCTTCAGTAGTGGTGAGGAGGTAGCGGGGTCATTGCAGGCTGTAAGCTTTCCTGAAGAGGTGGGTTTTCAGGTTACGTCTGAAGAATCTGAGTGTGGTTGATAGCCGGACGTGTTTGGGCAAAGAATTCCAGAGGATAGGGGCTATTCGGGAGAAGTCTTGGAGGCTAATAAAAGGTAAACTGACAGGGGCTGCCTAAATGGCACACTATTGTGCCCATGAGAGCTAAAGATGGTGTAAATTTATTCTCAGGATCCAGCCCATCGGCATCATCATGACCCCGTACTGTGAATTAATTCCTACTGTCTCAGAGTCACAACTCGCAACACAATACTCAAAACTTGTAGACTGCTCTCCAGAGAGAGAGACATAGAAGTACATGAAGCTATCCCGGCGGGTTGGGAGAGCCGCGGCCAGTTCTAGCCTTGCATTCTGATCTAAGCCCATGTTTTTCGGCCATCTGACTCTTCCCTAATTTACTCATTTATATAGCGCCATTAATTCCACAGCGCTTTACAGACATTATTGGTACTGTCACCCAATGGATCTCACAATCTAAATTCCCTATCAGTATGTCTTTGGAATGTGGGAGGAAACCGGAGTACCCAGAGGAAACCCACACAAATACGGGGAGAACATACAAACTCCTTACAGATGTTGTCCTTGGTAGGATTTGAACCCAGGACCCCAGAGCTTCAAGGCTGCAGTGCTAACCATTGAGCCACCGTGCCACCCTCTAATAGGCACCACCACTATGATTTATTTCAGCACTGTGTGCTGTTAATTTATTTAGAGAGAAAGAATGCACTTGTTCTTATTTCTCAATGTATTTACACTTTTTTTTTGGCACATTTCACTCAAAAATAGTTTATTATAAACATTTGCTCCTTGAACATCAGTTTGTAAAGAAGAATAATTGCCCATTTCAACAAGCTGATAAACACTCATTTGAGAATTATCGACTTGTGTAAACCTGTGAACAGTCACGCATCGATGAGCCAAACACTCATTCACCTGGTGGTTGGATTGTTCATGCCAGCATTAAAATCATTGTTATTGGCAGCACATTGTCCTGTGTAAACAGATGATGCGCTGCCGATAATGATGATATTCTATCTGCACAAAACAATCATATTAATGCTTGTTTTCTGCGCACAGAATACTAAACAGATCATTCATCGACTGCTGGTCGGCTTCTATATAGCTGATGAGTGGTCATTTAATGGACACGGTCGGTGAATTTAAATGCACTGCTTTATTTTGGATTCAAATATATTTATGTAAGTGCAGCTATTTTAATAAATAGCAAACAATTTCGTAAATCATGATGAAAAAGGTCCAGGTGTGCTGCAAAGAGGCTCTAACGTAGAAAAAGTGCCGTCCTTTTAGCCGGGGTAAAAGTTATTAGCAATGATCTCTATTGGTGATGGATTTATCAAACAAAAGCATTTCCATTCATAAATTTGTCACTTTACACAGATGAGTGGGTATGTTACCGCAGCACTGATGGACATAACAGGGAACTTTTATCCAAGACTGGGCGCTTTTATTCCCAGCTAGAATGATGTAGCAAGTTGAATGCCTGAACGCCAGTCCATTTATTCTCTAAGTGGGGAGCGCAGTACTCAGCAGCCCCATAGGTATTTGATTGAGCATGTGCTCTGCTGCTCCATTCCAACAAGGATAAAAAATCACCGATCTGCTGAATCCGTAAGGTCAGACACCAAGGTTAACAAGCTATTAGTGATGAGCGAACATGCTCGAATAAGTTGTTATCTGAGCATGCTCAGGTGCTACCAGAGTGACTTCAGCATGCTCGATTCCCTGCAGCTGCACGTCTCATGGCTTCTTGACAGCCGCAACACATGCAGGAATTGCCTAACAAACAGACAATCACTGCATGTGTTGCGGCTCTCGAACAGCCGTGAGACATGCAGCCACGGGGACTCATACACATTTTTTCAGCATGCCGGAGACAATCGATTAGCACCCGAGCATGCTCAGATAACACCTTATCCGAGAACATTCGCTCATCACTGCAAGCTATCACTTACATGATAACTTGTTTTCACCAAACAACTTTTTTAATTTAGAAGGTGACTATAATTATGCCATTTTGATAAATGTGGCCACTGTGCATTGTTATTTTACCAAGTACTCAAAAGTGGCACTGTGCTCGTTCTTGTAACATCTGCCGTACTAATTACCAAATGTAGATTTTAGCTAAATATTTCAGTGGTTTTCTAAAATGTATAAAGCCAATTTTAAAGCTTGACTTGATACTTACAATATATAATATATACCATGGAATTATCACCTGGGCAATACTAAGGAAATCCTGAAAATAT
>VIAB01008399.1:59269-74087 GCA_009801035.1 Oophaga pumilio
TAAATTTACTTTTTGATGATATTCTAATTTTGTGAGAACCACCTGTATATACTGTGCAATATTTTGAACTAATATTTTGGCTCCTTTCTCTTCCCCAAAGCCAAACTTAAGAACATGATTCGCGATGATGGCACCTCTTTTGCACCAGACTTAGACCTATGGCACAGATCAATAAACAGTTCCCAATTTCCGAAACCCCAATCTTCCATTTCATATGCCAGTCTTCAACAAAATACACTTGAGTAAAAATGCAACAAATATATTGATATAGTTGTCACATCTTTGGGATGTCCATGTGCCGCAAACTTGTGCAATTTATCGAAAATTGATTTCCGCCTCATTTAAAATTGGTGCAATTTATCGAAAATTTGTTGGACTGCTGTTGACTTCTGCTGCTCTAAGTCCCACTTACTTATTTAGAAAAGTGTCAATGATGGCACAAAATACATTTTATATACATATAGTATATCTTCCATCCCGCTCAACCATACCATTAAATGTATTGGAGATACTGGAATACTCGGAATCCAATAACCGGATGCGTACAAAGTATACATAATAGGAAGAATGGCTAACAACCCAACTAAAAGAAATATACATACGCTTTACCCGGGCATTTATAATGGCAACTGGTTAGATGGGAGACTAAACATTGCTGGAAAAGAGAGAGACATTCATTAATATGATTTCTCACAAAGGTCTTTGGCAAAGAAGATAACCAGACGGAAATGCATTAGCCCCGACGCTTGGAGCTCAGTTTATGTTTGATGATCATTACTCTTTTATATAACAAATAAAACCCCAAAGTAACAAAATATATATATTAAAAAAAATATATATCAACAGCTCTCTGTTCTCTTGTGTGAATAGAGAGTAGGGATGAAATATTCATAGGGCAGAATCTCATTCTCTGCTAAATAGGTCGCTAAAACAAGTAGAAGTGAACCGGCTCCCCCTTTTCTTACCGGCCCCTCACTATCCTTTCATTACATTCACCGGTAAGACCCCCCTTCACTGTTCGTTTGTCTTCTCACTAATGTATCCAGTGAAT
Organism: Oophaga pumilio; assembly: GCA_009801035.1. Taxonomy (NCBI): domain Eukaryota; kingdom Metazoa; phylum Chordata; class Amphibia; order Anura; family Dendrobatidae; genus Oophaga; species Oophaga pumilio. The sequence continues at coordinate 60,321 of VIAB01008399.1, forward strand.
AGCAAAGGGGATATTGAGAGAAAGGGAAATGGTGTAGCGTGTGGTTCAAGCTACCGCATCCCCCCCCTTCAAGTAATTGATGGGGAAGGCTGCTGTTCACTTCATGATTTCAGGCCCTTTTTACAGGTTTTAACAAGCCTGATGCTTTTAATAGCACTTTGAGCACCGTGTCTTTAGCAGGCGCTCTCTCTTTCTAAAGCAGTTTTAACTCGGCTTTTTCTGCCGCTAATGTCTGAAATCTGCCCTCCCTTTAATCATTGGCAGGTCAGCCAGCAAACAAGCGGAGAAAAAAAAAGCCACACTCAATTACTAGATTCAACGCAATCAGCCAGAGAAGAAAGGGACAGAGTAGAAGCCGGAGAGAGGTGGCTGAAGCACGGGTATAGGAAGAGTTTGAAGCTTTTTTTTTTCGCTTTTTTTTCTTTTTACAGGCACTAAACAATTTACCGTATGGGTATAAAATAGAGAAAAAAAGTACATGTTGTGAGTTGTGCATTTTATGAGATCTGTAAGGCTAGGTGCACTGTGCATCGGTATACTTAGCCTGCAGTGTGTGTCGGGAGCTTTATCCAATCTATACCATAATATTGGCATAGACGGCCATTCAACAGTGGCCAAAAGTGAGTTTTTTGGCTTTTGTCTGCCACAGATGACCTGCATACCACTGCTTTGTTATACAGGGGGCAATTGCAAAGAAACCTATACAGGGGTACCCTCTGCAACCATGACCGAGCCCATGCAGGAGGTGGACCTCCTGATGCCAAAGGTTATTTCAGCTGGATGTGCATTTGAGGAAGCACATTCAGGTGAAATGTATTGTAATGCAAAGACCCGCCAGCCCCCTGCACTGCAATACACTCCGCCGTCCAATCAGAGGCCAGGAGTTGACATTGGCAGGTGGCACATGGCAGTGATGTCATACGTTACCCAGGGAAGGCAGGTAGATGTCAGCTGCTGGCCTCTGTGTCTGCTACTGGAGAGGATGCTGTGCGACGTGGGAGCTGGGGAAGATGAGTAGAATTTTTTTTAATTATTATGTGTTGTGGAAGAGCCACAGAACGGGGACATATATATAAAGAAGGAACCCAGGATGGGGGGCATATACATCAGGAAGGGGCCCAGGATGGAGGGCATAAATATCAGGATGGGGGACATATATAACAGGAAGGGATAAGGATGAGGGACATATATACCAGGATGGGGCCCAGGATGGTGGGCATAAATATCAGGATGGGGACATATATAACAGGAAGTGGCCCAGGATGGAAGGCATAAATATCAGGTTGGGGGACATATATAACAGGAAGGGGTCAGGACGAGGGACATATATACCAGAATGGGGTCCAGGATGGTGGGCATATATACCTGGATGGGGGACATATATAACAGGAAGGGGCCCAGGATGGTGGGCATATATAACAGGATGGGGGACATATATACCAGGATGGAGAACATATATAACAGGAAGGGGCCCAGGTTGGTGTGCATACAGTATATAACAGGATGGGAGACATATGAACCAGGAAGGGGCCAAGGATGCGAGGCATTTATACCAGGAAAGGGCCCAGGATGGAAGGCACATATGCCAGGATGGGAGACATATATACCAGGAAGTGGCCCAGAATGGGGGACATTAGTACAGGATGGCGGACCGTACTACATAATGGGGGGCAATACATATGTTCTTAAAGGATTTAGAACGTTACAAGGGCCCATACATCTAAACAACATGCGAGGGGAATCCCAGGTCCAAGTTTGGCAATGGGGGCCATTGGATTCTAGTTCCTCCACTGAACCTATGCTATGCGGTTTACGTTGCTTTTGCAGTGAGACCTTATAGTGGATGGATGCCTTGGCATCTATCATGGCTTTGACCAATGTCAGATGAATACCTCCTCAGCGTATGCACCCGAGAGAGGGCACAAATGTAATGTGTTTCTAGACTAAACGAGGGTTTTTAGTAAGTTTTATTTTTCCTTGCAGGTTAAGGGCGCTTCTGAGAACGAGTCAGTTAATATAGCAGTGATAGGATGTAATAGAAGTAAAATAGTTGGATACTGTTTTTAACTAGATGGTCAGCTTTGATCAAGGACTCAGAGTGATAGTCCCACCATCTAATGTTTATAGGGGAAATCCTGGGACACAAGGATCGAGCAGCTGGAATGCAATTGTCGATCCTTTTGTTCAGAGATAAGATAAGCCACTGCCAGATGGTTCGGCCAATGGCTCATCATAGAAAACACAGGATCGCTTGGCCAAGCCTAAGGTTCAGGAATAGGGAGAAATACTGTAGTTTGGCTAAAAACTACCTAATTTGTATGACCAGTTGATGAACTGAATGGAACCATAATCTTCTTATAAGGCCCAATATATGAAAACAAGTATATTATTTACACCATGATTGGTAGTCGAGGCTGCCATACATTTGTAAAAGAATGTTATAGGTCCTAATGAAGCAATATGGTTTTCCTCTTATTTACCAATATACAAGTATGAGCATTTCATCAAGAAATAGCAGGTCAACATTTTGAAAATGTATACATAGATGCAATAAAATGATGCTTACAATGGTTACAATTATCAGGATCATTATACTTTAGGGAACTCATCTCCAACTTGTGGCTCTCTGACTGTTGGAAACCAACATCTCCCATTATGCCAGAGTGTATGTTTTATACACTGGATGGCAGGGCCTGTTGTAGACAATGTGGGGTCCTGGGAAAAACTTTAAAGTGGGGCCCCAAATGCTCACAGATTGCACCATCACACAGAAACGTTTCAGTTGTATTTACATGCGCTGACTTCCGACCGTTAAACGAGCGTGATTGACAATATTAAAGTCGTTTGATGCTTCTTTCCCGGCTTCTTTACACCGGCTGAGGAAGAATGATGGGCACAGAACTATCACTAGTGGATCAATCTGTCCACATACAGTATCATGTTATCAGCAGCACATTTGTAGTTTACACCAGGCGATGTGCTGCTGAGAACAAAAATTTTTGTTGTCCGGCATAAACATCTAATCACTCGATGAATAGGCTGCATTTTTCTGCTTTAGTATAATGCTCTCCTTAGTCCTCCACATAGTAGAATACACTAGCCATAGTCCTCCATACAGTGTAATGCACAGCCCATAGTCCTCCATATAGTATAATCCTCCCATAGTCCTCCTTATTGTATAATGCACCCCTCAAAGTCCTCCATATAGTATATCATACTCACCTTACTATAATGCATCACATAGTTCTTCATATAGTATAATGGAATCCCCATAGTCCTCCATACAGTGTAATGCACCCTCCGTTGTCTCTGACAGAGCACAATGCGGCCCCACAGAGTATAATGCGGCCCCATAAAGTATAATGCAGCCCTAAAGAGTATAAAGTTGCCCCATAAAGTATAATGTAGCCCCATAGAGTACAATGTAGCCTCATATAATATAATGCAGCCTCATATAGTATAATGCAGCCCCATAGAGTATAATGCAGCCCTATAGAGTATAATACAGCCCCATATATGTATAATGCAGCCTCATATAGTATAATGCAGCCATACAGAGAATAATGGAACACCATAGAGTATAATGCAGCCCTATGTAGCATCATGCAGGCACATATAGCATAACACAGACCCATAGAGTATAATGCAGCCTCAAAGAGTGTAGCACCATAGTGTACAATGCAACCTCATAAAGTATAATGCAGCCTCATATTGTATAATGCAGCCCCATAGAGTGTAATGCAGCCCTATAGAGTACAATGCAGCCCCATATCGTATAATGCAGCCCCATATAGTATAATGCAGCCATATAGAGAATAATGCAACAACATAGAGTATAATGCAGCCCTATATAGAATCATACAGCCCCATAGAGTATAATGCAGCCTCTAAGAGTGTAATGCAGTCCCCATAGAGTACATATGATATAATGCAGCCCAATATAGTATAATGCTGCTTCATATAGTATAATACCAAAAAAAGCCACTGAAGTTTTTTGCCATAAAATATTTCAAATTTTTATTACAATTAGTAGAAAGCAACAATGCAGAAAAAGTATAAATTGGGACAATAATACAAATAACAGCCGCAGCTAATTCATGGTATAAGAGAATATTCGGAAAAAGTCTATTGCACAAAAAGGATTCTTACAATTGGCAAAAAAGAGGGACTACCTCTGAATAAGTATGAAAGGAATCTGAAGTGCCATTTACTAGGCAAATATATCTACCGTAGTCTGTTTCATATAGTATAATGTTGCCCCTTAGAGTACAATACGGCCCCATAGAGTACTATACAGCCCCATAGAGTATAATGCAGCTTCTTATAGTATAATGCAGCCCCATAGAGTATAATGAAGCTCCATATAGTATAATGCATCCCCTCATAGCGTATAATGCAGCCCCATATAGTATAATGCAGCCCCATAGAGTATAATGCAGCCTCTTAGAGTATAATGCAGCCCCCATATAGTATAATGCAGCCCCATAGAGTATAATGCAGCCCCATAGAGTACATAGAGTATAATGCAACCCAATAAAGTATAATGTAGCCTTATAGAGTATAATACAGCCCCATAGAATATGATGCTGCTTCAGTATAATGCAGCCCCTTAAAGTATAATGCAGTCCCATAGAGTGTAATGAAGCCCTATAGAGTACAATGTAGCCCCATAGGTGTATATTGCAGCCCTATAGTCCCCAGTAATATGGCCACCACAATGTACTCACCGATTAAAAATAAAAAAAATTACAGTACTCACCTCCCCTATTCCCCTGCGATGAAATGACGTCGTCACGCCCTCTGCATCAGACATAGAGGTGGAATAAGAGGAGAGAGAGCATCAGCTGAAGCTCTCTCCTCCATCATTGCTTTCAACTGTATTCAAGATGCTGATATAGCTGAATGCGCAATGCCAAAGGGTGGAGCCGACACTGGCACTGGGCCCCCCTGACTCATGGGCCCCATAGTGGCCACTGCCTGGGGGCCCCTGGGGTAGTGGGGGTCCTAGGCAAATGCCTAGTTTGCATGCCCCTAAAGCCAGCCCTGCTGGACGGTGACTGTGTCTCAGATGACTAGTCCAAGGATAAGAGGAGGATCTCTAACAACTTTTCCCTCACCCTACACTGATCCCTAATATTGACAGGTTTCCCCATACATACACATAGGGAGAAACCTGTCAGCCATAGGGAGCAAAGCATGGAGAAATGGCATCTATGATGCTGATACAGTTGAAAGGGCGATGAGGGGAATGCAGGAGCCGGCGATAGCACCGACCCCCGCTGACTCACCGGTCCCATAGTGGTTGTGCTGGGAGCCCCTGGAATAGTGGCGGCCCTTGGCAATGCCAAGTTTGCCTGCCTCTAACGCCGGCACTGACAGACGGTGCCTATATGTCTCACATGACTAGTCCAAGAGGAGGATAAGAGGAGGATCTCTAACAACTTTTCCCGCACTCTACCCTGATCTCTAATATTGACAGGTCTTCACCTATATACTTATAGGTAGAGACCTGTCAGTCATAGGGAGCAGGGCAAGGAGATGCAGCCGGGGACCTGCCTTGGACTAGTCATCCAAGACATACAGTAACTGGTTGGCTTTTCAAACTATGTTTTTTATGCAATGCTGCAGTGTTTCAAATTAAAACTTACAGAGCGGCAATAATGCAGCAAGTGTCTGTTTCATGCTTCCTGTGGTTTGGCAGTTTCTCATGACAGGTTGCCTTTAAAGTGTACCTGTCACTTCAGGTGGCTTTTCTGAATAAACTGTTGTGTGTGTTTATATATGGAGAAACGTTAATTCTGGCCTTTACATGATTTGTATCTTACAGTTTTCACTAGTTTTCCCTCTGCAGATTCTCTCAATTCTTTCCTCTTGCCTTTAAGCTAGTTCCAAATTAGCAGCTATGGTGTCTCCCATACACAGCATATACAGACATTTGGGATTCTAGCTCTCCTGTCAGTATGCAGCACGTAAGTAGCTGCATCATGGAGGATTATACAACAGTACTGATCACTGTAGCTGTGAATCCAGCACTGGGATGAAATAAAACACTTGCTTGAAAGCAGCAGCATAATCTATGTGTGTCTCCATCTGCATGATCTCCCCTACTGCTCATCTCTCCACTATCCCACTCCCTGTCCACAGAGAACATAAAACAGCTATAATCTGATCCCTCAGTGAGCCGGCAGTCCATCTTGTATTGAGCAAGATGAATTTGAGCTATTTTTCATAGTGAATGTTGAGTTTAGGAAGTGGAGGTGGAGGACAAAAGTGGCTCATACATGGAGAAAGAATGATATTTCTCTCATAAAATATATAGCAAAGTTTTTTATATTCACCGTGTTAATGATTAATTAAAAGTTTGTTGAAACGACAGTGACTATTTAAAGCAGTGTTCCCCAACTCCAGTCCTCAAGGCCCACCAACAGGTCATGTTTTCAGGATTTCCTTTGTATTGCCCAGGTGATGCAATTATCACCTGGGCAATACTAAGGAAATCCTAAAAACATGACCTGTTGGTGGGCCTTGAGGACTGGAGTTGGGGAACCCTGATTTAAAGGATATTCACTACATAGTGTTATGTTGAGCATGGTCGATTGGTTTATACTCAACGTCCTGTCCACTGTCACCTCATACAACAATTTAACAAGTCAATTCATACAGAATAATGTATCATGCCTTGTAAAGTAGCTTTGCTCTGACAATGCAATAATAATGTCATCTGCAATAATTCTGTATCATTCTCTCAGAACATCTGTGTGAACAGCTGTATGTTCTAGCAGAGGATACAGAAGGTCACAGTGACAATAGTGAAATCTGAACTGTTCACCTTTGCGCACAGGTTGGTCGTCATTGCTGGAGCTTTATGTATATTTGACAGTTTTAGACAAAAATTTACCGGTCATTTGGTCGATGAAACATGAGCATGAGTTTCTAATCCATTACTATTGTAAGGCTTCCTTTGAGGCTAATATGTGGAGGGTTTATAATAATTCTATATTAATGATAATTTTGACAGATGGCCCGATGGCAAACTAAAATATAATTTACCACATTACTAAAAAAATATAATTAACCACATTACTAAATGCAACTGGGTTAATATAAAACATTATTTTCATTTATTTTGTAAGGTCTAAAGGAATTAGTTATTAAAATCAACAGGATAGGAACCTACATCCCTATTTCTCCTGATTTAGTGATTGTGCTGAGATCCTGCACCATAATGGAACTAGAATTGGCTATTTAGTTTGTAAAAGGTCCTAAGTCCTGATTATAAAATTGTTATTTTATGTTTCACAGGTAAAGGTCCAGCTTCATCAGGTGAAATGGGATGCCCTATTTTCCCCTGATGAAGCTGGTTCTTTACCAGCGAAACATAAAATAATAATTTTAAAATAAGTACTTAGGACCTTTTACAAAATTAAATAACTAGTCAATTCTAGTGAAAGGTGTAACTGTAGGGGCCTGCCCAAAAATATATGACTATTATCTATTTTAGTTCAGGATCCAAGAACAATTACTAAATCATGTTAAGTAGGTTCTATCCTGTTAATTTGAATAGCTAATTCCTTTAGACCTTATAAAATAAATAATAGTTACATTTTATATTTTAGTTTGTCATCTTGCAAAATAGTCATTAATATACAATCCACTACTAAACACATCCTGAAGAAGAAGAATGTTAGATAGCTCCAAGGAGATGATGTCGGAGTTGTCTTAGACCATCTGATCTTTCAGTACCACCTGGACACCAGGCGTTGACCTCTTGCTTGGTGCAGTAGTGAGGGAATGGCCTTCAGACGACAGGCAGTCTTACTTCCATCTGGTCAGTGTCCAGACTGCCTGAGGTGTGCAGGGGACAAAGTTCAAGTCCTTGCTCCTGTCAGGGTCAGATTTACTGTTCATATAGTAGCCAGTACCAGAAGGTGAATGGCAAACTTAAAGGATTGGGTATTCAAAGGTCAAGACTTAGAGTCGTTAGACTTGGCATGTGGCTGAAGATAAAAAATGTCAAGGGGAAGGGTCATGAACATTATCCTGAACATCTACTATCCATTCAGCCAGAGACGCCGCTCCCCAGTGATATCTGCTGGTGAGAACCTATAGTCCAAAATGACTTAACTATCAAAGGAAAGACTTTGCGCAGAGAATACTCTGAATACATGTACCGTAAGGCCGGGGTCACACTTGCAACTGCAACCCACGCAAGTCTCTTGCCTCGACACCAGGCACTGCTGCCGGCATTCGGGACCGGAGTGTGCGGCTGCATGTATTTCTGTGCAGCTGAACTCTCCGGTCCGAGTGCCGGCGGCAGTGCCGGGTATTGAGGCGAGAGACTCGTGCCAGTTTCTCGCATTGCAGTTGCAAGTGTGACCCCGGCCTAACAGGTATTGTCAGCAAGCATTCAGAATAAATAAGTGGACCAAGGTTACGCTCATGTGTGTCATAAACACAAAGAGAGGTATAACTGGTGCCCAATCCTTAGAATAACTTAGAAACAGCAGCGATTCAATTTTTGGCATGACCCCCAGCTGATTGAAGATGGTGGGGCGATGTGGCAAGTACTTTGGATTCAGTATGAAGGGTGCTTCAATGGAGAAGACTGTTGCCTTGCAGCTCTGGGGTCCTGGGTTCACATCCCACCAAAGACAACATCTGCAAGGAGTTTGTATGTTCTTTCCTGTGTTTAGGTTAGTTTTCTTTGAGTGCTCTGGTTTCATCCCACACTTTAAAGACATACTGATAGGGGATTTAGATTGTGATTCCCAATGGGGACAGCGATGAGGATTAGATGATGATGATGATGATTAGAGCTGTGCCTGGTTTATAATGAAAAAGCTGAAAAGCTTAACAGAAGCTACTCCTCCATTCCATCAGATTACCGAAAATCGAACACCCACTGAATAAGCCATCAAATCCCTTTAAAGTAAAGGTACTGCCACACTAAACAAGATCGCTAACGATCACGATAACGACGCATACTAATGAGATCGTTGGTTGTGATCGTTTTAATGTCGCTAGTAGCTGCCAAACTGGACGATTTAATTAACGACGCATCAGCAGTAGCGATCTTTTTAACGACTTTGGGGGTCGTTGGGACGTGCCACACTGCATATACTGTGAAAGATCACGACCTCGATAGGCGTGACTGAGCGCAACCTTTTGCACGCCCCTCATCACAGATTGGTGGTCACTATTTACCTCATAAATATTTATCACAGCTCTCCAGCTTTGTGATTGGATGACCGCGATCGAAACGCAGCGCAAAAAAACGCAAGTGTGAAAGTAGCCTAACCCACAAAACATAACCTCTCAAGATACCCTCATCAATACTCACTCAGAGGCCTGCGGAGCTGGGCCCGGATGCTGGCGACCCTCTCCCGTGAGCGGTATCGCAGGTCCGCCAGCTTCTTTCTGATTTGTTGCGTGGTCCGCCGCACATTGAAGCGCCTCTGCAGGCCCCGCCGGATCCTCTGCAGGCATACCCTTTTGTGGCACCTTGGATGCGCCATAGGTAGCCTGCAGTAGTAATCCATCTTATCTGTTTTTTTAATTAAATACCGCACCTCCTCGTCACTCCATTTCGGCCCGCGCTGTCTAGCCGCCGCTATCGCCGCCATTACAAAACACACCACACTGGGCGACGCCAGCGTCATGACGTCACAGCGTGCGCACGTTACGTACGTTACGTACGCGACGCAAAACTGAATTGCGATTGTTAAGTGACCGCAGCAGCCAAGCGCCAGCCAAGCACAAGATATGACATGCTGTTACGATCGCAATACCACTGTTTCAAGCTAGGCGATCAGAATGGCGTCTCGCGTCTTTATGGCTGGAGCTTGTGAGAATCTTCACCTTGCAAATCACAATGGCTTTGCAAATCTTTATATCTGTATAGCTGGAGTCTATATTATCCTCGCAACAACGCAAAAAGAGACCCATAAAGTGCTCTGGAAACAATGGATGGGGGCGTAGTTATTATAGCAGCGATGATGTTGTGGTCACCAATCGGATCTGTAGGGCGTTAACAAAAGAAAACAAAGTCCCGCCTGCTCCGCTGACTAATGCGTCGTTAACGAGGTCGCACATCGTTCACAAAAGGTGCCAGACACAGCGATATAGCGTCACCAGCGGGACGCCAACGATCAAAATACGGTCCAGAACTCTAGTGAACGATCAGCGAGATCACAGCAGGGGCCACGTCGTTGCTACATGCCACACACAACGACGTCGCTAACGAGATCGCTAAATAGTGACGTATTTTAGCGATCTCGTTAGCGATCTTGTTTAGTGTGGCATACCCTTAAGAGTTGTCTTATCTGAGACAGCCGCTGCCAAAAGGCATCCTCCGGAGGGAACAGCTGATCATACTGGGTCTTGCTCCGGTACCCCCTGCTGTAGATTGGCTCACAGATGGGGGACCCTCTATAAGTCAAATTTGCACTGAACTTTTTTAAATTAAAGTTTTTCTTACTAACTAGCGCCTTTTAATTTCAGATTCCCCTGAATGTATCTCCATGTTTGTGTAAATGTTGCATTGTATCACTTCTATGCTTTCTATGTACAGCATACAGATACTACACAATAATATCTCATTGCTGGATACTAATGATAATAATCAGATTGTGTCTTATTTCGGTCTTCATCGTGGCGGAGCTGGCAGTATTTATTACCCACCACTGTTCCTTTTTACAAGCAGACGAGAATCTTTTATACAAACGTGGAGCTTAGCATCTGTCTAGGGCACTTTTGCTGTAATTGACTTTAAACATAAGTTCTGTTTGTGGCAGTTTTAAAACACATCATTAAATCCAAGATGGCTGAATTATTGTCTGTCGTCCTGCCAAGAGAAGCATGTGTAGGGAATCGCTCCTCGGGTTCGGGAATATAAATACATTATTATTTGCAAATTCTTTGCAATTTCTCGGTCGTATTGCCCCCATCTCTCCTTCTGCCCGCACATGCTGTAATATTACGTATTTGTATCCAGCTGTCAGACAGATGTTATAATAAAGGTACTACGTTTAAATAAAGACCATCTGGATATAGATGAATCATGTACTTTGTTTTGTAGGACATTTTTATATTATTTAATATGTATATTGTACTTTGGGCATGGAAAAAACTTACCAGCCCAAAAGGAGATATGGCTGGAACCAAGATAATATTCATTCACTACCCTAGACAACCAGGGAAACAGAGATGAATACTTCCATGACTCTAGACAACCAGGGAAACAGACATGAACACTTCCATGACTCTAGACAACCAGGGAAACAGACATGAACACTTCCATGACTCTAGACAACCAGGGAAACAGACATGAATACTTCCATGACTCTAGACAACCAGGGAAACAGACATGAATACTTCCATGACTCTAGACAACCAGGTAAGTAGGCATGAACACTTCCATGACTCTAGACAACCAGGGAAGCAGACATGGACATTTCCATAGCTCTAGACCACTGGGGAGTAGACCTTAATATGTTCACAACTCCAGACCCCCAGGGAAGCAGACATGAATACTTTCATAATTCTAAACCAACAGAGTAGCAGACATTAATTCTTTTCTCTTACATCTCTGTGGTCCTGGGTTCACATCCCACCAAAGACAACATCTACAAGGAGTTTGTATGTTCTCTCCGTGTTTGCGTGGGTTTCCTCCGGGTTCTCCGGTTTCCTTCCACACTCCAAAAACATACTGATAGGGAATGTAGATTGTGAGCCCCAATGGGGACAGTGATGATGATGTCGGTAAAGTGCTATGGAAATTTATGGCACTATATAAGTGACTAAAATAAATAAAACCTTTACAGTTCCCCTTGACCACCAGGGATTCAGTAGATGCAGTTTGGAATCTTTAAACAGGTATTCACATCTCCAAGATCTTATCCCAATATATAGTAAGTGTAATAATAATAATATTAGCAAATCCCTCCAATTAGAAATGTAGTACAGTTCTTCTGATTCACTATCTCACTCATGTACAGGGCATTGTAGTAGCTCCGTTACGACCACTCGTATAGTGACGATTACCTGTTAGTGGTCATAACCATTGATACCTAAGCTACTGCAATGCCTGTGCATGGGGTAAGCGAGATAGTGAATCAGAAGAACTATACTACATTTCTAATCAGAGGTATTTGCTAATATTATTATTATTACGCCTACTACATATTGGGATAGGATCTTGGAAATGAGAATACCCATTCAACTTCTTTTTATTTTTCAATTGTCTTACGCATCTTACAGCCCTGCAAATCTTACGGTACAAAGGATATTTTCGTGTCCAACACTAGATGAAAGTCGTACCGCACATATGTTTTTCGTGTGAGCTCGAGCTAAGAAACCAAAAGTGTATCTTTATTGTATGGAGGTGTTCTATCCAGTGGTGTATTGTCACAATGCCTGGATGCGTGCCTGTTACAGTCTGTTCTGCGAAGATTCTGACTTGTCATCGTGCCATACATAGATGTCAGTGAGCCCCACAATGAGCGCAGAAGGGTTCTCCAGCTCTGCCCTGAATAGTAGTATAAATGTGCTGTGCAGCGACGTGACACCGCGCCCCGCAGAGCTGTACCGCTATCCTGCAGGCCTGCCGCTGAGTGCAGCATTTCCAGCAGCTGTGCTCTTTATGTTGCAAGTTCTGTTAATATAGAAGCCACAGATTCTGAAGAGTTCCCCAGAGATCCTCCAGATGTGTTTTATTCTAATAGGGACATTACACGCTAAATTAAAATGAGACAGTAAAACCACAATGACTCTCAGAGCACAGGCTTCTCAGCGCCGAGCTTCATGTGTGACGTCAGGTCCCAATAAATGGGAATTAACTAGATGCAATAACTGTTCATCATTCCTATAATAAATAGTGATGAGCGGAGGGAGTGAGAGGGAGAGAGGCAGACAGCGAGGTAGCGCGTGTGAAGAGAGACAGGCAGACGGGAAGAGATTGCATGTATGTGCGAGACAGATAAATCGCTGCTGCACTGCAATGGACATTAAGCCATACAATTTACAGACAATGGAAAGAGCGTGAACTTAAAGGGAATGTGTCATTCAAAAATCACCTGTTTAAAGATTCAGATTTTTATGATAAAATGTATTTTTCAAAAATTTTTCATAATATTTCACTGCAGTAGTCTAATACCAGACTCATATGTCCACCTCTAGGAAACACAGGATCCATCAGTCATATATGATGTCACTTCCTTTTCCCTTTACAATGACCTTTGCTCAGGTCAGAGCATGCCCAAAAAACTCTCTGAATGAGTCACAACCAGTCTGTTGCAGCCTATGTCTATGTGGCTTGCTGTACAGCAAAAAAAATGGGAACCTAGTATTAGCAGGGGCGTAATGATTGAGGTCGCAGAGGGTGCAACCTCGAACAGGCCCTTGCAGGAGTGGAGCCTGCCTATACCAGCGCCAATTTCACCTGGATGTGTGTTCTCAGACACACATTCAAGTGATATGTACTGCAGTACAGATACCCACCGGCGCCCTGCGCTGCAATATATGCTTGCCCTTGTGCTAGACATCAGCTTGCCGATGATGGGCAGCACATGGCAGGCTTCAGCACCGACTATAGAGGATGATGCTGCACATCGTGAGAGCCAAGGAAGAATACTGATTTGTTTCTTTTTAAAATGTGTTGGACAAGAATGGAAGGGACCCAGGATACAGGGCATTATACAGGAAAGTGGCCAAGATACGGGGCATTATACAGAAAAGGGGCCCAAGATATGGGGCATTATACAGGAAAGG
>VIAB01008399.1:80407-90416 GCA_009801035.1 Oophaga pumilio
TAACGTGCAAACCACCCTTGGGGGTGAAGGGGTTAATTCCTTTTTACACCGTTAGTTTGTTTTGTACCATGCTGTGCACACACATTGATAGTGGTTCAATAGTTTTTTCCTTTATGTGCTGCAATGTCTACATGATCAGCAGCCTACGTCTTGTCTTATGTCTGGTTGTCCTGAGGAAGGCGTCGATGTGACTCCAATAAACCAGCAGACCATATCCGATTGAGGATGTCATCCTTCTGGTAAGCGCAGATCACTTCCATTTCCTTGGCAATCTCAATCCTGATACTTTTTATGGTTGTTTTCCCCAACCTTGTAAGGTGAGCGTATCTTACTGTATCTTGTTCCATTTATATTAGGATAAGACTTTATTGCGCTCTAGTATTTTATCCTGATCAGCAGTCGAGGTCTCCATCCAAATCTACAAACCTTTCCTTTGTTTTATGGCATATCATCGAATATACTGCAATTTTTTTTTAGGAAATCTCCCCTAGTTTTGTTACTTTTAAAATCAGAGGCACTCGGCGAGTTCCCAATGGGCAGATAGCGGGATAAGAGCTGTTTATCATGGATACTTAGTACATAAATCAAAATTATAGCTTCAAAATTGTATTTACCGAAAAAGCTCAATAATGTTTTTGGAACTCTTCCTATAGGCTCAGTTACACGTAAAAAAAGCAAACTGAGCTTTTCTTATGCTGCCGGGTCCAGCACTGTGTCTCCGCCGTTGCCCCGGTCTCTGTTGTTTGGCGGTAGCCAATCACTGAGCTCAGCCAATGCAGAAGGCATGAGCTGCTGAGCTCATTGGTTGGCTGTTGCACTGTCACAAAGACAGAGACTGGGGCTGCGGCGGTGACAATGACTATAAGGTTGCTTTTTAGCAGTTATCTGAGCTTATTTAGCAATTCTAACGCACCGGGTATTCTAGAATATGTATGTAGTTTATCTCCCGACAATAGGGGTGATGTGCATGGTTCAAATCCTGCGCCAATTCGCGGCTGGACTGCGCCTGTCGCTGATTGGTCGCGTCGGGCTGGGCGCGACCAATCAGCGACGCGGGATTTCCGTTACAGAGAGACAGAATTAGACGATTATATAGCAAATGTTTTATTTATTGTATTACATTTTCTGATGTCAGCTTCATTTATTAAACTGTCTGAATAGTTGTTTTTTATTTTTATATTTTGTTCTCAATACCCCTCCATCCACATATAACACTATAAACCACTTTTCCGAGTCTCCCGGTTAGGCGGCACTAATTACAATAATGGGTCAGTTTACCGGTGGTGCTTCCACTGCATTAAGCAACTCACTTAAGACTATAGGCAGGTTAATGGGAATTGGTTAATTCAGTAAATTATCGGCGCCGCTAATCACTTTCTTTCTGCAGATAAAATGCAGCAATTTCAATTGTGCAGAACTGTCTTGCGCTTTTGTTTCTTTCTTTTCTTTTTGTCTTTTTTTTTAATTTTTACTATAATCACAGAAACCTTTTAAAATGTTAATTGCTGCCGGCCTCTCGCTCAGGTCCCTTTCATCTGAGACACTTTCCTAAGTGATTCTCTCCTTCCGTTTCTGCTCTGTTACTTTAATTTTATATCCTCGGTTTTTTTTTATCCCCCCCCCCATCTCGACTGATCTATTTATCTGAATTTAGCGTTCCTCTTCCCCGTCTTTGATCTGGCGGGCGCAGCTTCTCCTCCATCTTCTTCTTGTTTGTTTGCATTCACAATAAGTTTATTACCAGGTTCCCAGTAACTTGGTCATCCTCTTTTTTTTTTTTTTCAAAGCCAGAGTTTTTAATGGCTTGTCATATTTTTCTAGCTTGGGCGAAGATTAAAGTATATTACAATGTATTCTTGTCTCTATTTTCTACATTTTAAAAGTGGTCAGGTTTTTTTTTTTTTTAAGTCTTTCCTCCTGTCTTTCATCTCCTGTAGGCGATAAATTGTCCAAGCCTTTCATAAGATGGTTTGAGCAAATTGAGATGTGTATTAGAGCTCTGAGCATTGCTTAGCCCATTATCAAGGGGATAAAACCCGATGTGCTACATCAAAAGCACAAGTATATCTCCCAAGTGGGGAAAAGTGTCGCTGAGTCACAGATTCTGTGCTGTTAATTGTTAGTGATTATTTTAATAGCCTCGGGTGGGCCACAATCACAGATCTGTGTGTTTTTTTTCATCAGGATAAAAGTGACTGCTAATATGGCAGCTAGCGGTAGAGAACGTCTCCCCCCCACTCCCCGCGATGCACCACTTTTCCGAATACTTCTGATCCAGACTGCTTGGCTTTTCTCTCTATAGCAGAAGTCATTTATGGTCCAAGTTATCATTTGCATTATTTTATTTTTTTTAAATCACTTTTTTTTTACCTTTTGGCATTTCTTGACTTTTTTTTGCACCAAATTCTTCAAAATGGCGCACATGAATTTTGAGCAAAATGTAAAAAAAATTTGTTCTTTACTTATGTCTTTAACCTTATTTTTGATGGGTGATAAAAATAGTTGCAAAATTCAGGTGTACATAAAATGACTCCTGGTTAAGACTTGATTAAATTATATGCAAAAAAAAAAACTTGCAACTTTTTAAAAAAAGTCATAATTGAAGAAATAGCTGAAAAAAGTATCTGGAAACTTCGCCTACAATGGCAAACATAAAAATAACCAGGCAAACACATATACAGTGCGAGTGACATCCGCTTTTATTTTTCACGGTTACAACATGTACCCATTATAACCTATGTAGCTATTCACATGTCCATTTTTTTCATCAGCACGGATGACAAAGGCCAATACAAGTCTATGGGTCCATGAACAACACGTACAGCCCGTGTATGGCATCCGTGTGCCATCCGTGTACCATCCGTGTGATGTCCGTTTTTAACATTGGAAAGTATAGGAGAAGCTTCGTAATTTATTTCTTCCTTTATCCAGCCATGAAAAACAATTGTCTGCCCACCCCCTGGATCAGTATTGATGAGCAGAGATCATATCACAGTTGCCTAGTGAGAAGGTAGTGAAGGAAATTGCTTTTCTATCAGCATATATAGGCAGATGTCTAACGTGGCAATTAAACAAAGCGTCGTTCACTATACAAATGCAAAGAGACTTAGTAATTGTATTTATATATCTGTCGTGGATAATCTGATAAGACAGGTCAATGCAAAACGTCATACCATGTGTGATACAATGTGAAGATCTGATGCCACATTCTGAGCACAAAGCGCCTGATTAAAATGGATCTTTACTTCAATTTCTGGACTACATTTCCCTAATATAAATCCCTAAACAATCCAAAAAAATCTAATAATTTTAGAAATTACTCATGGCTTGTCTTCACCAATGTGATCTTCCTACATGGCATCAAACTATCCCTTTGACTGGATTACCTTTGGAAAGGGCCTTTCACGCCAATGAGGATAGTGATAAATATTAGATCAGTAGATGACCGACCTAAGCCTCTTTCTCTAGTGGCCTACAGTAGTAAAACAATTATTGACTGTTTCCCTGGTGGTCTAGAGTTGTAGAAAAGTTATTGGCTGCTTCCCTGGTGGTCTAGAGTAGTAAAAGGGTTAATGATTGCTCTTCTGTTGGTATATGGCAGTAGAAGGGATAATGGGTTCCTTTCTTCTAGTTTTAGGGTAGTAGAAGCATTAACGGCTGTTTCCCTGGTGGTCTAGAGTAGTAGAAGGGTTATTGGCTGCTCCTCTGGTCGTCTATGGCAGTAGAACAGGTAATGGCTTCCTTTTTTGTAGTCTAAGGTAGTAGAAGAGTTAACGGCTGCTTCCCTGGTGGTCTAGGGTAGTAGAAGTCTTAATGGATGCTTAATTGCTTGTTTGGAACAGTAGAAAGGGTGTTGGTTAGCTTACTTGTGGCCTAGGGTAACAGAAGAGTTAATTTCTTCTTAATCTAGTATAGTATAAGGTGTAATGGTCGCTTCCCTCATGGTCTAGAGTAGTATAAGAGCTGAATGTTGCTTTCCTTGTGGTTTTGACTCTAGTAGAAGACTTAATGGCAGCTCTCCTGGTGGGAAAGGGTAATATACATAGTAATGACTAATACACTGGTGATATAGGGCAGTATATGGTGTCATAACTGCTTCCATGGTGGTCTAGGGCAGAAAATGGGTTAATGGTTGCTTTTCTGGTGATCAGTGGTAGTATAACCAGTAATGGCTGCTTCCTAATGACCTAGGGTAGTATAACGGTTGCTTTTCTTGTGGTCTAGAGAAGTAGAAGGTTTAATGGCTGCTTTCTTTGTGACCTAGCGTATTATCAGGAGTAATTACTAATTCCACTGGTGGCCTAGGGTTGTATATGGCGCAATGACTGCTTCCTTGGCCGTCTAGGCCTGTAAAAGGGATAATGGCTGTTTCTTTGGTGATCAGAGGTAGAACAAGGTGTAATGGCTGCTTCCCTGATGGTGTAGGGTAGTAAAAGTGTTAAAATGGTTGTCCGGTCCAAAATGATAATGACTTATGAATCCCCCCAGAGCACGCACTGTGAGCTGCAGGGATTTGCTGGTTTCTGAGATGGGACTGGAGGGTTTGTGTGAGCTATACATACCCCCAGCGAGTTAGCGCGGCCTTCCTTTCCTAACACTTGTATTGAGAGTGGCCGCGCCCGTCTAGTGACGCGGCCGTCTAGTGGGCGTGGCTGGCTAGAGGGTGTGGCCTCACTCTCCTTACACTTGTCCTCTTGTCAGCCACGCCCACTAGACATGTATGGAGAGCAGGGCCCCGCCCAGCCCACTGGCCGGGAGTATGTAGATCTCATACATACCCTCCGGCCTCGTCTCATAAACCGGTGAATCCCCGCAGCGCACAGAGTAACTGCAGACTTATCGGTTTGGGCCGGACAACCCCTTCAAGGGCCGCTTCCCTTGTCGTCTAGGATGGTGGAGAGGGTAATGTCTGCCTCCTTATGCTTTAAATAAAGTCCGATAGTGAAAATATGAACCTGAACACCATCTATTAAAAAGTTGTAAACTTTATTGAGAAAACATTAAGAAACATATAAACAAAAGTTAAAAAGTGGGAGACCCAATTGGGACACCGCAATCCACAATTAATCTAAGGAGGTTGCATATAGACATAGAATGCACCAATAGTAATTGTAACCCCTTCAGCTAAACGTGACGAAAACAGTCCACTACATGGGTATATCAACAATCACAATAGCCATATACAAATTTTGAGTGTCAGCAGTATATTACCTCCAGTGGATTGTGGTCCAGTGGATTGGGGCTGGCACCACAATCCACTGGAGGTAATATACTGCTGACACTCAAAATTTGTATATGGCTATTGTGATTGTTGATATACCCATGTAGTGGACTGTTTTCGTCACGTTTAGCTGAAGGGGTTACAATTACTATTGGTGCATTCTATGTCTATATGCAACCTCCTTAGATTAATTGTGGATTGCGGTGTCCCAATTGGGTCTCCCACTTTTTAACTTTTGTTTATATGTTTCTTAATGTTTTCTCAATAAAGTTTACAACTTTTTAATAGATGGTGTTCAGGTTCATATTTTCACTATCGGACTTTATTTAATGTTTAATGAACCTAGTCATGGGTCCTTATGTGGTAAGCAGCTGCTGGGTTATAGCTACCGTAATTGATCTTTTAGTCACTATGCTGCATTTTTGGGCTATAACGAATTGGCTTATAATCTCCTTATGCTTTAGCAGTGTGAAGAGATTTCTCCTTGTTTCCCTGGTGGGCTGGGGTAAGGTTGGAATTATCACCAGCAATGCCTCATTCAGCTCCTTTGACTCCTCCAAAAACTTTGCTTCTTGGCAATGGATAAACTGTCAATATTAATATTAATTTTAGGATTGAAGTGTTGTATATTTTTGGAATTAATCAATTAACCCTACGCAGGCAGAGTAACCATTTCCAGTAGTCAAAGAAGCGGTTAGGTGATATAAAGTGCTGCATACGCTCCCCGTTCTCAGAAGCATAAAAACTACCAATCCTGGAAGTTATAGGTCTCTGCAGGAGCGACAATGGAACTAAAGCTTTTTAAGTAAGAAAACTCCTTTTTGTCCGGAGGGTTCTGTCACCGCCTCCTAATGAATGGGACTCTTTCCATACAAATGCGCTGTTTGCCGCTCTGCGTCAGCTCCCAGGAAATAGACCCTTTTATGATTTATGAGCCGGGCCGGGAGGAGGGAGATATTTCCCCCCCCCACCTCTGTATCGGTTCCACGTCAAGAAGAAAAATTTAGACAACAACATAGAAGTATGGCTGGAACACAAGCAAAGAGCTGAAGGAGGAAACCTCTGATCGTAAGGGCGATCTATTCACTGCGGAGAGCCAGGAACTTTCTGTCTCATCTGCTTTTCTAATTGAGATAAACTCTGCGGTCGATAAGAAAAGGAAATTCAAAGCAAAATGGAAGAGAAGGACGGAGGATAATTAGCAACACAGCACCGGATACGCCGGTAGTCGTCCATTTCTTCCATGTTCTAAGAAAACGCAAATAAAAATACTGTAAAGTTTTAACCTGACATTGATTGGTTAAGTAGGTGACGGATGATGAACTATTCTAAATTATCGGATGTAGTAACCGTGAAGAGCCCCTGTGCAGGACGTGCGTCTGGGCCCCCCATGTATCAGACCCCTACGTCGTATACACTGCAGATATACATGCATATTCATGTTAGGCAACCCATATATAAAATATACATTTACACATTACACACATACAGTATACATAGTGCACACATACATATATAAAATACACACATATGCACAATTTTTTTTTTTGTGATGCTCTTGTTCAGACTTTTTTTTTGTGTGTGTGCTCATTAGTATCTGTAACAGCCATCATTTTTCTTTTGCTTTTTAAACAGGCTTCACTATATGAGATCTTGCTGTTTTGTAGTTTTTTATTTAAGTGCCATTTTATCAAACACATTAGTAAGCTTTACCTTTATATCAATGATTTTTCTGAGTTGAAGAGAAAAACAAGAAACATTCAAGTTATTTTTTTCTGCCATTGACTAACCACCGTAACTAATCTGCTCACTTTATTGTATGGGTTGTTATGATTATAGGGATACCACGTATGTCCGTGTTATTTCCTGATTTGTGATGTTTATTTTTAAAAGGTGTAAAAAAAAGTGATTATTGTAATTGTTTGCTATTTTTTTTTAGTAATTTTATTGGAAAAAAATATCGGCGACTTATTTTATCTCTAAAAAGAATACAATTTAGATGTTTGGGGCAGAAAAAAATCCTTTAATACAATGGCAGTAAAGGCTGGGGTTCACTGTTAAAGTTTCTTCCTACATTGCTACAGATTGTCAGTTTGAATTCTGGGTCAGAGAACACTGCAAAAAAAACAAATCAATAAGTATAGATGAAGGAGTCCTGCAGACATTATAACAGATTATGGTATAATTATACACGGTGGCTAGTAGCTGGTGATCTTTCTGATAGGAGTCGATCACTTTTCCAGTCTTTTCTTTCTGGCCCAGACCATCATGACGGCTTCTTCAGCCACAACTTGCTTGTAGAGGCTGCAACACAGACACATTTCACTCATCACATTTCCAACGCCATCTCACATCTATCACCAATCAGTACAAAGTCCACATCCTTCTGATACCCCAATACTGAGCGGCCGCTTATCCCCATTACTGCACCTGCTATGTGATAGGGTAACAATGTTCCTCTTAGTGCCCCACATAGTCATGGCCACCTCTGTGCCTCTTACACAGCAATAACACCACTTTAGTGCCCACCATATTGTGAAATTGCCCCTAGAAAAATATTAAAGGGTTTCTCCATTGAAGACACGTTAACACCTATTTACAGGATTGTTGGTAACTTACGGATCAGTGGGAGTCCGATTGCTGGGATCTGCGCTGATTGGCAGAATGGGGCACTTTTATACCTGTAAGGCTGGCCATACACATTAGATGGCTGTCAGCCGAAAAATCATATGGTATACGGCCGTCTCTGCCAACTCCACCGAACACAGGAGCGCTCGTTCGTTGTGTTCTGTATGAGTAAGACGCCAACGGACATGTTGGCCGGTGGCTTATTTGAAGGAGAATATGATCAGCAGTCTGATATCAGACATGCCTGAATGCCATTTTTCCGACCATCAGACGACCAACACCCCCATATACATTCGACCATTCGACCATTGTCTTATCCTGTCGATATTGGCGGGTTCATCCAACGTACAGTACGTCTAATGTGAAGAGTGGAGTGGTGGCGCACATGCTCTACCGCAGCTCCATTCATTCTCTGTGGCACTACGCTCAGGAGCCCCAAAAGGTACATATGGAGTGGCAGTCGGGCATATACCCTGCCACTCAATACTATCAGGGATAAATTGCCCCCTTAAGGATAAAAGTGCCCCATTCTGCCAATCGGTGTGGCGCTCAGCAGTGAACACCCTCTCACATACCTATTTTCACTGAACAACGCCACTCATACTTAACCTTCCCGGGTTCTGCTCTGTGTCTCCGCCAACACCCGGTCTCTGTTGTTTGGCTGCAGTGGTGTTGTCACGTCAACAGCGCTGCAGCCATTCTCTAAGTTCAGCGGTAAAATAAATTCCGATAGAAAAATATTGAAAGATAGAAAAGATTTGAAGTCATCGGCTTACAGGAAAGTTTAGAGAATTGAGAGGGGTT
The DNA here is from genome assembly GCA_009801035.1 of Oophaga pumilio. Lineage (NCBI taxonomy): Eukaryota > Metazoa > Chordata > Amphibia > Anura > Dendrobatidae > Oophaga > Oophaga pumilio. The sequence continues at coordinate 89,061 of VIAB01008399.1, forward strand.
TTGTCCAGGTGTCTGGGGTTTGGAAGACAAAACAATGGATCCAAGTACAAATACATTGTAACTACTTTAAATTCTTTAAAACTGTAGAAAAAGCAAGTTTTTTATGTTCATATAGAAAGTGACAGGTGACCTGACGTTCTGCTGAGCGAGTATGTTCCGCTGGTTTCTAAAGGCGCTGTATACGTGTCATGGATGGGACATTACGCAGAGACAGTCCTGACAAGTGACTCATTTTTTCCAAGGGGGAAATCATTCACTTAATTAGAAGATTAGGTATTGCAATAGCCAGAATCTGATGGTAAGACGACAGCAACCACGAAAAAGACGCGCAAATGTAAATGCACCGACAAAAGGTTTTATTTTCATGAATTTCTCTCATTGTTTAAAGGGTTTGTTGTTTATTGTTTATCAGCTATATTTTTAATAATAAAACCAGATTGTGATACGTATTCTCAATTTGTAATCTGTTATTTTTGTAATTCTATTTTCTGTACATGGTTATGGAGGCTGCCGTGTTACCTGAGCTTCTGTAAAGTTGGGGTCCGCGGCATTACATCATGACTGCGCCGTACAAGTTCTTCCACATGGGTGAAGAATTATCAATACTGGAACGCAGCATATTGCAGCATGCGCCGGATTTACCAACAGGGCACAGATCCATCCAAATATCTCGCTGTTCACCTCCTGGGTCCTATTATTTTAGTTTGCAAATATAAGAGACTTTTACTTCTGCTACGATACAATGCAAAACTGTGACATCATATCATCATCAGCTTCCAAGTCCCAACTACTTCATAACTGAACGCTAGAAAAAATTAAGATTAGTTTTCCTTTAACCACATACAGATCAAGGCATTTATGGAACTAATTTTCATTTCTGCATTAGCAAAATAATATACATTTTTTTTATTTTTGGAAGCGTTGACATGTTCATACTACTTATTGTGCTTTATGTTATGCTGCCGTATATATACTATACATATTTTTTTTCTTTTTCCACTTTTTTTTACTACATTTTTAAATGACAAGATAGTAGAATGCTTATATATGCCAGTATACTGTGTCTGTTCCTAGACACTGTATAGGCATAGGCACACTATTAGGCTAGGGTCACACGACCGTTTTTATTTCATTTGAGAAATTCATTCCGATTATGGTAATCACATTCTTTGATGAGAGTGTGACCTGACTTTCTTTGATGTGGACAAAAAAAAAAGTTTCTCCATTTTCTCCATTCAGTCTGTCCGTAAAAATTGGACGTCATCCAAGTGTGGTCCGATTTTATCAACAGACGTGAATGGCCAAGTGCCATCCGATTATCGGAGGCAAATCGTCAGTACGAGGAAAGTAAAAAAT
>VIAB01008400.1:15447-28497 GCA_009801035.1 Oophaga pumilio
AAATTTCTAAGTGACCCTAAACTTTTGACCGGTAGTGTAGACTTTGGGAGTGTGGTTCCTTTCCAAACTGAGTTTAAAATTAAATTTCAACTTTATATTTTTAAAGGAATCTTACAGTTCAATCAACCCTCCTAAGCCTTCTATATGGGCACGCAGGTCATAGGATGCTGAATAAAATGATACCTAGATATCTGTGTTCCGATGTTTTATTCCAGAGAAATCCGTGTTTTTCTTATATATAAATGAGATGTTAAAACTATGGAGAAGACACTGATCTCTTGAGAATTTATTCTAAATGAATCGGCGTGTTACTAGTGTAAGACATGTAGATCAGGAGGGCAGACTATCAGTTATTATATGTCTCACACTGGTAAAGTCCCCCTTCATTTAAAATTAGCTCTGGAGGCAGATTCTCTTGTGAGATGTATGTCTGGCCTATAGTTAAAAGGTAGGAGTTATCAGTGTGAGACATGTTATGACTGACAGTTTGCGCTTATAATAACACACATCTCTGCAGTGAGAGATCATAACTAACAGTACAGCAGAGTTAACATAGTACAAGTCAACCTTGTCTCTTTACAAATATTTGCAGCTGCACTTGTTCTCTCATAGTGCTGGCAGCTCTGCTGCAGAGCTGTGCCTGATTATAACCAACACAGTACAGCAGAGTTGAATCTTGTCTCATTGTAGACACATCTGCATTGATCTTAGCTCTGCTGTACTGCCCTTCCCTCACACTGGCTGCCTGTGAGATAGAAGCTGAAACACTATGAAAGGACACCTGCAGTGCAAACGTGTTAGCCCAACAGTGAACTCTGTCTCATTACAGTGTTAGCTCTGTTGTGTTATGTTAGTTCTGATCTCACTGCAGAGCTGTGTATGATTGAGAGCAAAGTGTCAGTCATTACACGTATCACACTGGTAACACCCCCTTTCATTTAAAATAAGTTCAGCAGGCAGTTTCTCATGCAGATCTGTTTCCAGGGTATAGCTCATTTTCATATTAAAAAAACATGCAATATGATATTGTATCACGGTTATCAAAATATCATTCTATTCAACTTTCTATGACCTGCATGCACATATAGATGGCTTAGGAAGGTTGATCCTCCTGACAGATGCGATGTAATTCTATTAGGGGATTGTAAAACTAGTTATTTCCTCATGTTATTATCACAATATGCTGTTAGCAAATGGGAGGAAACTGATTAAATTGACCAAATTGTGTGCTCGTGTCAACTTGAAGATGCCTATTTTTAAAAAATTATTATTACAGGTTATGGGTAATAGATTCTGTGATAGAACTTTGATCAGGGAACTCATTTGATTTTTAGTTTTCATATTGGCTACTTAAGTTTTTTCGGCTCATTGGGCCTGATTCGGTTTCTCACATCGGTCTTGATGAGGGGGACACTACTGATTCATGAAGATGTGCCTCCATGCGCTATGCCAGAAATCTCATTCCAGTCAGGCAATGGAGTGAGAATTCTGGCATAGTGAACGCCACAGCTCGACTTGAATTAGACAAGCTGTGGCATGACGCCCCTGTCCCATAACATCTCTGGCCATTTTTGTAGAGCTAGGGGAAACTGGCGGGAAGATGCCAAAAGTCACAAAATGCAGGTCCAACACCAACTTGCACCTACATTTTGCGACTTTTAAAAGCTTTTACTTCAGAATTGAAGAATTTGGCCTATAGATTTGTTCTTGTAAGAAGAGGCAGAATTGCAATGACAAGTAAATCCTCTATACACAATTAATAACACTATCAATCTACCAATCACAATAGGTGATGTCACAGCTGACTTTGCTCCCCTTCCCATCTCAATGAACTTTGCACACGCTCATTAGATGCTTTGATGCAAAATTTAGGGTCTTGGCCTGATCACTGTGGCTAATGTACATGCGTTTTTTGTTCCAGAAACAGGAAGTTAGAGTCTTAAAAAAGCCCCAGTGGTCAGTGTGAGAATTACAACATTTCTTCTTTTTTATTTTTAATACAGATTATGTTATGGGGAAAAAAATGATTGTCAAAAATTTAGAAAAATATATATTTAACACAAAAGCCAGAGGTGACAGACTGTTGGTAGTCTCCCATTACTGCTATTATGTGAGTTATATCTGGACATATTGCATGTACTTGACATGTTATCAGCATTTTACCAATTCTAGCTACAGAGCATGAAAGCCTAATATATCCTTATGCACTATTATGGTATCTAAATTATACAAGGACTATACTTATTGTGGATTAGTTATTAATTAGCAATCTTTGATTTGTGTTATTTCTAACACTATCTATACTCTCTTGCTCAGTGCCGTTTGTTTGTAATAGATCTCAAGTCATGTATATATTTAAGTATGAGACTAATGTTTATGGGAGTGACCAACTCATCCTAGATCCTCTAGTTATCATTTTTTTATGAGAATTTTATTTTGTTTGTAGAGTGGGGAAAAAAAAGTATTTAGTCAGCCACCAATTGTGCAAGTTCTCCCACGTAAAAGATGAGAGAGGCCTGTAATTGACATCATAGGTAGACCAGAACTATGAGAGTCAAAATGAGAAAACAAATCCAGAAAATCATCTTGTCTGATTTGGCAAGATTTATTTTGCAAATTATGGTGGAAAATAAGTATTTGGTCATTAACAAAAGTTCATCTCAATATTTTATTATCCGTTGTTGGCAATGACAGAGGTCAAACTTTTTCTGTAAGTCTTGACAAGGTTGGCACACACTATTGGTGGTATGTTGGCCCATTCCTCCATGCAGATCTCCTCTAGAGCAGTGATGTTTTGGGACTGTCGCTGGGCAACTCGGACTTTTAAATCCCTCCAAAGGTTTTCTGTAAGCTATGTAATTACTGTATGCGTTTTACATATATTTTGTGTAGTCATCCTTTAGGATTGGAAAGTTGGATTTATGACTACCAACTCAATAAACCTTTTATATTAGTGGCCTAGTGTATTTTTGCCACTTTTTTCTAGGTTTTGTATTTATACCATATTATATGAGGTTAACCCTAGTTTCGCAGTAAGAATAATACCAGCAGAGGCGCAGTGCATCACTTTATTCATACCAAATTGTTATATAGACCAAAAATTAGACTTTAGAAAAGTAATGTGAGGATTGAATCACCTAGACCCTCTTTCTTTAAATATTGTATCTTAGTAAAAGAAAAGATTAAAACATATCTAATTTCTAAAGAAATTGCTTTTTATCAGTTTCCTTTTCCACTCTCTTGTCTTAGCATTTGCAGGTTTAAGGTTTCCATTCTACCTGGTGGATAATCTCCATTATTATTTCCAGCCACTGTCTGCTGCTGCTTTCCCATCAATATGAGCTGTAACAAACATCCGTAACATGTTCCTTGTAACAGAATAGATTAAGCTTACAGCAGTTGGGAAAAAAGCATCAGAACCAGGTTTGATGTAACATATAGGCTGCATGCTTCTCATTATAGCTGCCGAGCCTTTAGATGCATCCAATTTACACCCTGTTATAGGTCAGCGAGCAGATACAGAAAGAGCATAGGAAAGTAAGTGTCCGACACCAGCTGAGACCGTCGCTGATCTGTAACACTGTCCAGCTGATGGGGATGAGAATTCTCATCAGTAGAAATAATTGTCTGATCGCTGGATGGATAGTCTGACAGGCTGGGGAGAATGACAGGCTGATTGATTATGTAGAATGATAGACTGATTACAAAGAATGACAGACTTATATAGAATATAATAAGTAGATAATGTGTCCCTAGCCATCATCCCCACTGTCTCTTTCCTTATACCCAACTGTACACTTGCTTTGGCAAAACTAATGTGTATTTGGTCCTGCCAATAAAGCTTCTTTGAATTTGATTTACTATAGAGAGATAGATATTGGAGATGGAAAGTGTAGATGGTTAACTTGTTGGATAGATAGCTTCATAGTTAGATAGATACCGTATATATATTCTGTAGATAGATAACTAGATAGATACTGTAGATAGATAACTAGGTGGAAAGATAGATATTATAGATAGATAACTAGATATTGTAGATAAAAATATATAGGTAGATACAGTAGATAAGTAGGTGGATAGATGTTAAATAGATTAACAGATAGATATGGGGTAAATTGATAGATAATATATAGATGTATAGAAATACTAGACAAAATATAGATAGATGCAAGATAGATAATATATAGATAGAGAAATACTAGATAGAGAGATACTAGACATAGAGATAGATGATAGATAGATATGGGACAGATAGATAGATCAATAGATACTAGATAGAGAGATACTAAATTAATACTAGATATATAGATATAATAGATATTAGCAAACACCAAAGAGTGACAGATCCTGAGCCGGTACAGGCTGAGCGCCCACAGCTTACTCATCTAATCCAGGTGGCACCGACAGAAGTACAAGCCCGGAGAGAGCAGACTCTGCCAGCAGTACCCCCAGGAGACTGTGGAGGATAAGACCCACTTCTTGCTGAGGTGCCCCAAATACTTCGCAGTGAGGGTGTCACGACCCACAAGGGTCGGATCAGCGGACAGCACAACAAACACCAGCAACAGGGGTGGAAAAAGGGTGAGGAAGGCCCTAGCAATAGGAAACGAAGGATGGGGCACCGCCTAACACTGCCAGTGCCTATCCCTAAGCTCCCCTAGCGCCCTATGCGTGTCCTTCCCGTCCCGCCATCACGAACCTGGTCCCTAGCTGTCACCTGACTAAACCCTGGCTAGTGCACTGGCCGGCAAGGATGCTAGCCTCACCACTGCAGATGGTACAAACACAAGGCATAGTGACAAGCATGAGACAGACAAAGACAGGGAATGAAGAAACTTAGCTTTCAAGCTTCTGCTGCAAGCTCCACACAGTAGAGGATATGGAACCAGGACCTCATATCAGCTGATACACGTTGACACCAGAGATCTCCACACTCATTGGCTGGTCTCCAGAGAAACCTCTATCACCAACTGTCAGCTGATGCGTCAGGTGACTATTTAACCCCTTCGCCCCGAAGCCTGTTTTCACCTTCCAGACCAGGCCAATTTTTACAATTCTGACCACTGTCATTTTATGAGGTCATAACTCTGGAACGCTTCAACAGATCCCTGTGATTTTGAGATTGTTTTCTCGTGACACATTGTACTTTATGATAGTGGTAAAATTTCTTGATATGACTTGCGTTTATTTGTTAAAAAAATGGAAATTTGATGAAAATTTAGCATTTTTCAAAATGTAAATGTCATGTTTGGAGAGCCCCCGATGTGCCTAATCAGTGGAAACCCACAACAAGTGACACCATTTTGGAAAATAGACCCCTTCGGGAACTTATCTAGATGTGTATTAAGCACCTTGAACCCACAGGTGCTTCACAGAAGTTTATATCGTTAAGCCATGAAAATAAAAAAAAAATCACATTTTTCCCCAGATAAATCTTTTTTTAGCTCCAAATTTTGCAGTTTCATAAGGGTAACAAGAGATATTTCTCCATACAATTTGTTGTGCAATTTGACCTGAGTGCGCAGATACCCAATATGTGGAGGAAAACAACTGTTTGGGTGCGCAGCACGGCTTGGAAGGAATAGAGCTCCGTTTGACTTTTTGAATGTAAAATATACTGGAATAATTAGCGGATGCCATGTCGCGTTTGGAAAGCCCCAAATGTGCCTAAACAGTGGAAACCCCAAACAAGTGACACCATTTTGGAAACTAGACCCCTTACGGAATTTACATAGATGTGTATTGAGCACCTTGAACCCACAGGTGCTTCACAGAAATTTATAACGTAGAGCCGTGAAAATACAAAAATCACATTTTTCCCAAATCTTTTTTAGCTCCATATTTTCACAAGCACAAAAGGAGAAAATGGACCCCAAAGTTTGTTGTGCAATTTCTCCTGAGTTCAACGATACACCATATGTGGTCGAAAATTACTTTTGAGGCACAGTGCAAAGCTCAGAAGGGAAGTAGCGCCATATTACAGTGCAGATTTTGCTGCACTTGTTTGAGGGTGCCATGTTACATTGGCAGAACCCCTGAGGTGCCAGCACAGCAGAACCCCCATAAGTGACCCCATTTTACCAATTAAACCTCTCAATTAATCCACCTAGGGGTGCAGTGATTGTATTGATACCACATGTGTGTTGCACACTTTTATACCATTGCGCAGTGAAGAAAAAATAATTGACATTTTTACCACCAAGATTGTGTGTTAGCCCCAAGTTTTACATTTTCACACTGGGAAATGGGTAAAAATGGAACCAAAATTTGTCCCACAATTTCTGCTGAATATAGAAATCCCCCATATGTGGCTGTACAGTACTGCTTTGCCATACGGAGTGACTCAGGAGGGACATAGCGCTGTTTGTCTCCTGGAGCGCAGATTTTCCTAGACTAGTTTGCGGACTCCACATAAAGAGCTCCTAAGTGCTAGAAAAGCAGAATTACCCCTCAAGTGACCACATTTTGGAAATTATACCCCTTTGGGAATTTATCTACAGATAAAGTGACGATTTTGACTCCATGGGTGTTTTCCAGAAACAAGCAGCAATGGATGTTGCTGAGTGAAAATTGCAAACTGCCGTTGTAGGGACCAGTACGTTGCAGTCACCAGTATATTATGCCCAACTCATATTTCTGGAGACACGCACCTGCAAGTTAGGCGGGCTCTCATTGCTACAGAAATGCCAAACATGTGGACACTATAAGTGGTTTAGGCACACTGGGGCTCAGAAGTGAGTGGGGCATTTGGATTTGGGAGCGGAGAATTTGCTGAATTTCTTTTGGGGGGCGAGGAGCCATTTAGCTATTCCAGAGTAACGTGGAAGCTACACGTTGCTTTTTTTTGTGGATTGAGTTGAAGCTTTTATTGGGAACATTTTACATAACGTTTGGGATTACATTTATCCGACGCTCTATGATGACCACTTACTTTGAGGTTTCCATCTAAATCTCTGAGTGATGTGATTCAGATGAAACCCCCGAGGGATCCATTCACTATAATGAAGCAGCAAAGTTACTCTTGACTTTGTCTGGCCTCTGTTCAGCAGTGTCCTATTCAGAAGTGCACAAAACCGTGGCCGATGGCACTTTTATGCAATCCTAAAAAGACGGACACCGCCGGATCACAGGCCAGACTCCATCCACAGTGCCTTCATCTGCCTCATTATAGGGAATTTTCGGCCGGGTGTTCTGTCTGAATCACGAATTTCAGAGATTTACATGGAAACCCCGGTGTAAGCGCTCAGCATTGAGTGCAGGATAAATGTGCACCGAGCCTTACTGCGATCTTTGGGAGGTAGAATGAAAAAATCAACAGCTTGTGAAGAATTTGTTTTATTTAGTTTTTACGCCTTTACTTGTGCGGTATAAGTAATTAGGCAACTTTCTTCTTTGGGTCGGTGCGATTACAGCGATACCAGATTTATATCAGGTTTTTATGTTTGGCTGCTGTCACACCCTAAATAACACTTTTTATTGTGAAAACTAGTTTTTGCATCACCATATTTTGAGAGTTAAAATATTTTTATATTACAACCGACAGAGTCATGTTATGCCTTGTTTTTTGTGGGACAAGCTGACTTTTTTATTGGTACCATTTTCGGGCACATGACATTTTTTGATCTCTATTCTGATTTTTGGGAGACAGAATGAACAAAAACCAGCAATTCAGGAATTGCTTTTTTTTTATACCGTTCCGCGTGTGGTAAAATTGGTAAGGCAGCTTTATTCTTTGGGTCAGTATGATTACAGTGATACCGCATTTATATATTTTTTTATGTTTTGGGGCTTTTACACAATAAAAACTATTTTATAGAAAAAATAATTTATTTTGCTTCGCTTTATTCTGAGAGCTGTAACTTTTATTTTTCTTCTGATGGAGCTGTATGGCTGCTTGTTTTTGCGGGACAAGATGACATTTTCGGCGGTATGATGATAAAGCATTGTCTTTTGCCTCTTTTTTTTTTTACAGTGTTCACTGAAGGGGTTAACTAGTGGGACAGTTTTATAGAGGAGGTCGTTACGGACGCGGCGATACCAAATATGTGTACTGTTATTGTCTTTTTTATTTACATGTATTTATTGGAAAAAAAAATTTCTGTATTTAGGGATATTTTTAAAAATATTTTTACACATTCTAATATAAATCAAGTCCTATCAATTTAATTAAACACAGCTGGACTCCAGTGAAGGAGTAGAACCATCTGAAGGAGGATCACAAGGAAATGGACAGCATGTGACCTAAATATGAATGTCTGAGCAAAGGGTCTGAATACTTATGACCATGTGATATTTCAGTTTTTCTTTTTTAATAAATTTGCAAAAATGTCTACATTTCTGTTTTTTTTCAGTCAAAATGGGGTGCAGAGTGTACATTAATGAGAAAAAAATGAACTTTTTTGAATTTACCAAATGACTGCAATGAAACAAAGAGTGAAAAATGTAAAGGGGTCTGAATACTTCCCGTACGTACGGCGCATGTCGGTAAGGATGGTGGAAGTGGTCACCACCCACATCAGCTGACCAGCAACACAGCAGCTGCAGCAAGCTGCCAACAAAGAAATTGACATTAACCCTTGCTGGCCTGAAAGGAAAAAAGCTACATTTAAATTATAGCGGAACCAAAGCTGCCACGAATCCAAAAATGAATTGGGACAGAGGGACACTCACTTCAGGAGACTGTCTGATCTCCTTCCAGACTTCACCTCCATAGAGGAGGAAGAGAAAATGCCTATACTACTGGGGGAAGAGGAAAGTGCAGCAGCCATAGCAGTGCAATATGTCAGTGCCTGCCACAGACTAAGAGGCTGATATGTCATGGACCCCTATACCCCACCCTGGATGCGTCCCTATCCCCATCCCCCCATTATTTCCCCACTTGCTTTGGCATTGCTGACATGTACTTACTATGTAATTCTGCTAATTTAACCCATTTGACTTTGAATTAAGATACTTAAAAGATAGAAAGAAACTCCTACGAAAAAGGAGTATGGGAAAGATGATTTTGGCTGATACTAGGGGGCTTTGTACTCATTGCTGTCTGGAATGCTGCTTATTTTTTTCCCTTTTTTTACATGGATGGACAGATAGGTAGGTGGATGGATAGACACAAATAGAAAATAAATAGATACAAATGAAAATAGATAAATAGCTGGATATGCCTTTATGCCCGAGCCATTGATAGGACACAAGTAAATGGTTTCCCTCTCCCCATCTTCCATGCCTCAGTGCTGTTCTAAAAACACATTGTAAGACATGTAGGGATGTGGTCTCGCTGGTGTGCGACCGGAGGTAAGCAGGAGGGCGACTCTTCCGGGTTCTTTAAGCAAGTTTATTAGACTTCATAAACTTGCTGTAAAAACAGAAAACAAAAACAGCCTTCTCTGGCACAAAGTAACAGAAACAGATAAAAGTCCTCGTACTCTAACCGAGTACTCTCTCTCTTCAGCCCACACACTGGAGGTCTCCTCAGAAACTCCCACACTGGAGGTTTCTACACCTCCAGTCACTCACACCTGTGGTCAGCAGTCGGCTTATTTATATCCCAGCCATCCAGCTAACATAGACCACATGACTGGTCATGTGGTAGTGACATCATCACAGGTCCTTTAACCATATACACAGCTATAGTGATGCCACTACCCAGGGCTAATGTGTACTGGGCTACATAACAGATACAAGGCATCTCTGAGCCAGATACCTCCCGTCTATAACACAACCCTTTGCCACTCTACAGACGTATTATAATAAAACCAGCTCCGCAACAGTATAAAACAACAGCAACAGTTATAAAACAAATCGGACACCGTTTATTTGCTGGCCCAGGATTTTGTATTCAGCATGGCTAGAAGAATTTTATTTTGTGAAATCTGTCAAGATTGTGCTTCCAGAGAGGACATTAGAAGCATTTTTCCAAAGTTGTGATTTCCACCCTTCGCTGCTAGGGGGCACTGTGGGACAATATAAGTAGTCTGCCTGTCTGGTTTGTGTAGAAAATAAAAAATAGGAAATATTTTTAAAGAGACCCACACACCACAGTCACATTTTCAGTCAGTTCACATCACCTAATCTACGTTTCAGAGTATTCCAGCAGTTATTCTGTTGTATATTGTAAACATGTTTCTGTAAAACTGTTCCTTGGTATTACAGTATAGATTAGGCTACAAGTATTTTCATTTTTTTTTTTAGGCATACAATCTGTAGCAGCAATATTTTGGAAAGAATTGTTAGGGTGTCACAAAGTTTTCACTGGGTATTAAACACAAATTAACATATTGCAATCATGGCATTATGTCGCTGTGTACTTAGTTGCCTTTCTACCCAGCTAATTCTACTCTTCTCCATTAGGTCTACGACATCATGTGATTAAAAACTGACTGGCTGAGTCCCACTAAGCTCTATGTAGAAACAGGAGGTTAATTTTCCCTGTATGAGTCATCACTGCAAAAGTCCCTGGCAGGGAGGAGGAGCAGAGTGATTGTGGGGAGGGATGACTCATGCAGTGAAAACTTCCTGTTTCTACATATAGCAAGAGAAGAATTAACTTGGTAGAAAGGCAGCATGAGCAATTGTATGTACACAGTGCTATATAAGATGATGACTGCTATATATTAAGAGGATACAAACTTTGATGGGAGCAGTGCTTCTTTAAGCAACTGTTAAATGGGACACCAGTGTGAAGAGGAACATGCCTTATTGCTGCGTTTTCTGGCCCCTGCTCCACCAAGAGATTTTTTTTTGAAAAGTAGAGAGGGAGAAATAGGAGTGCCCTGGCCAAAACATGCTGAAGCTAATTGTAAAATCATGGACACCATGATGGATACCTGACGGACCCTAGTATACGTAAATTATAGTCGGCACCATTGGTGTCCATCAGGTGACAGATTTGGCACTGCAAATGCCTTCATGAAAGGAAAATCATTCAAGGGTTACACGTATAACTATTGTTAGACCAATTATCTGTTATTCTGATACACGCTCCCTGTTGATGACGTTGGCTCTGGATAACTCATGTCCACTATGTTGGGATCTGCATTTTGAAATAGTTTACAGACTGGTAAAGAGATTAATTACTAGAACAGCATGGGAGTGCTCATTTCAATTCTCATCTTAATGTCTGGGGGAAACAAAAAAAAATTATACAGCCATTCTGATATGCATTTTCAAAGTAAGTAGATTAGCCTCATCCGGTCTAACAGATGTATTTAAAGGAAATCTGTTAAAAGATTTATATTTCCAAATCTGAGAGAGGCGTAAAATAGGCTCACTTACTGGACTTCTTGCTATAGTTTTTATTAAATGACTGTTTCATCTGCTGCAGCTTTGCTTGTCTTCTCAATTATGTGCATATGCAGACAGCTGATAATCAATGGTGGAGGGAGTGGATTGACAAAGCTCATGAATATCGAGGACTACACAGCACAGGTTCATCATTGGCAGGACTAACAAAGCTGCAGTAGATTATGAAACATTTTATTAAACGGAATCTGTTATGTCTCCAAATGCTATTAACATGCTGATAGAGTTAATCTGCAGGATAATAGTATTAAAATGTTGTCCAGCCCCTTACTGAATCTTTATTCCTCCTGGGAGCCTTTATTCCTCCTGTAGCCACACCCTGGCACTTTGATTGACAGCTCACTCTGCTGTGCATCTGCAGCACATACTACTTGGAAACCATTTTACATTATTAGGCTGGTGTCACACTTGCGTGTGTGATGTGAGAAACTCTCGCATCATCACCTGGCACTTGGACCGGAGTGTGCGGATGCATGTATTTCTATGCAGCCACACACTACGGTCCGAGTGCCAGGTGTTGATGCAAGAGACTCGCGCGAGTTTCTCGCATCACACACGGAAGTGTGACACCGGCCTTGGAGAGATGTACAACTTCTAACATGACTCATTTTAATTCTCTTAAAATGCCTTACTAAGGTTTACTATAACCATGCTACATTCTAGCCGATCCTTGACCTTGCCTTTAACAAAGTTCTCACTTGTACAGCAGGGCTCTATATAGTACAAAGAAACTCCCAAGCCTCCGTATCCACTACACATGGATTTTTTAAACAATGTTATGTATTTTTTTTCTTGCCCATGTGAATTAGCTCATTGTTTTCTAACTTAGTAGTAGTATATGGTTCATGGTTTCTGTTCTTTTAACTTCTGTTATCCACGAGCCCCGAGTGTCCTCCAGAACTCTTGTGTGCTGTTGCCCTTTGATGTTCTTCAGCAGGGTGTGTGACCTCGGTACTTACTGCATTCATTTACTTAGTGTTTTTGTGGTTGAACCACCAAGTACTTGAGTCATTTCCACTGTACTGATCATTGAATTGTTTCCTCTCTGTTTGCCGGCCAGGTGTGCGCACAAGCTCTTTTTTAGTTATTTTTTTTATCATATAAAGTATGATTTTTGCACATAGAAAAATAAACAAAGTGCGTTGGTTATGTTAATACCATAAAGAGATAATCTCAGTTGGTTCATGCTGGCCTGTTTTGGCTGGGTGGCTTACTCCTGTGCTCCCTTACACCCTCCCAATGATTCAGTGATCGGTAGGAGGGGGTTCTTTTGCCAGGTATTACATTTTTGTTTTCAGTAGAGAAGAGCGTAGATCCAAAATAATCTGCCTAACCTGAACCACCCTGTCACTACCATATGCTTTAATCAAGAAAAAAACTAATTTTAAGGAGCTTACTAGGTTTTATTTAAGAGCATTTCCTCTTAAAGGGAATCTGCCAGCAGGTTTTTGGTATATAATCTGAGAGCTGCATGATATAGGGAAAGAAAGATTGATTCCAGGGATGTGTCACTTAGGCCGGCGTCACACTAGCGAGAAATACAGACGAGTGCTATGCGAGAAAAAATCGCATTGCACTCGGACCAATGTTAATCTATGGGGCAGCTCCCATCAGCCGATTTATTCTCGGACGTATTATACGGGCCAAAAAAAATCGCATGTTGCTTTTGTCAGCGTATTACGCCCGGAATACGCCAATGCAAGTCTCTGGGGCGAGAAAAATACGGATTACACACGGACCACACATGTGACT
>VIAB01008400.1:31404-44533 GCA_009801035.1 Oophaga pumilio
ACGGATCACTGTTCAGGGAATATTTCTGCGTATTACGACCGTAAGATACGGACCTTAATTTTTATACGTTGTGTCTGACTCTGGCCTTACTGGGCTGTTTGGTGCAGTTTTGATAGAATCATTGTTTGATGTATCAGAGCTTAAGATGTCTGGACTGTGTATAACCCCGCCCACACCCCTGACTGGCAGCTTCTTGTGTGTATTGTCAGCAAGCTGCCAATCAGTGATGAAGGGCGTGGTTACACAGATTAGCCTGACTGCTCTGCACAGGAGATGTAGTCCTGTAATGATAATATCCTGTTGATAAAATACTGATTGTATTGAAACTACAGCACACAGCCTAATCAGGCTCTTGAATCCTACTTTATACCGCTCTTAAATTAAACAGCAAAAGCCTGCTGACAGATTCCCTTTAAAAACATAAGTCAGTTTAGTGAAAGAAACACCAAAGTTAATAGTAAGATAGAGCAACTCCAACCCCACAAAAAAGAAAAAAAGAAAATTCAACCCATTATCAACCTACTGTAATTATCAGTGTTAAAAATCACCCAATTAAGTCCCCCTATCTTAAATAACAGAGACCTAAGGATATCCACTGCATCAGATATTAAAGGGAATCTGTCACCTCATTTTTGGGGTATAAACTCTAGCCACCGGCATTAGGGACTTATCTACAGCATTCTGTAATGCTGTAGATAAGCCTCGATGTAACCTGAAAGATAAGAAAAACGAGTTATATTATACTCATCCGGGGGGTGGTCCAATGCGGTCCGGTCAAATGGGCGTCGCGGTCCGGGTCTGGCGCCTCCCATCTTCTAGCGATGACGTCTTCTTCCTTGCTTCTGTCGCGCTCCTGCGCAGGCGCACTGATCTGCCCTGTTGAGGGCAAAGTACTGCAGTGCGCAGGCGCTGGGCCTCTCTGACCTTTCCCCCGCGCCTGCGCACTGCAGTACTCTGCTCTGCCCTCAACAGGGCAGATAAAGTACGCCTGCGCAGGAGTGCGACAGAAGCAAGGAGGAGGACGTCATCGCTAGAAGATGGGAGGTGCCGGACCCGGACCTGCGACTCCCATTGGACCAGACCACATCGGACCGCCCCCGGGTGAGTATAATATAACTCGTTTTTCTTATCTTTCAGGTTACATCGGGGGCTTATCTACAGAATTAAAGAATGCTGTAGTTAAGCACCTGATGGCGGTGGCTGCAGCTGATATACGAAAAATGGGGTGACAGATTCCCTTTAAGTAGTAGAGCAAGAGTAAAAGATAAGGGCCAGAAAACAATCTGAGATAAAGAGAAAGACGTGGACTGAGTTTAATCAATACTAGAATTTGACATCTAATATCTTGTTACAAAATTAAGAAACAAAAAGGGATAATTTTCTCCTTTTTTTCCATCTTGTGCATTTTAGTAAAACCTAAAAAATATATTGATCCATTTCTCAGGAATCTGGAAAAGCAACATGACGTCCCCATGTAATTTTTTTTTTTTTACTTTTTAAGGAAAAGTTCCATTGTGTCCAAATACTCGTCTAGACACCGTGCTATTATTCTTTGTGAAATAAGTTCACATTTAGTTTTATTAGTCTTCACTTTTCAGAGCGACACCTCCATTTGTGGGTACCGTGTAGCATTTTTGTGACAATGACATTACTCATCACTGAAAGGTTGTGTTTCTTCCGAGAACAGATTGTTCCCACATTGATTGCATCTTCATTGTCTTTCAGCTCTACGCCATTCCGTGGTTCCTCACAATGTTCACACGTAAGTCCCAGTTTTTCTATTTTGTTCCTGTGTTCTGTCTTATTGCTTTACGTCACATTTTTTTTGTTCTTGTCTACCCGCATTCTTGACATTTGTATTGCATTATGCCTCGGTTTGTCGTGTTTGCTGATCACAGATATTAAATGTCAGCAGTCACCCAGTAGCTGCCAGTTACGGCGCACCCCACGCTGACACAAAGGGGTTAAAAGACTGTAGACAGATGGAAACGGATATGTCATTGAAACTGAGAGGTAAGATTGTTGTGGAAAATGAATACGCTGAGTCTCTGTGGAATGAGAAGACTTTGGAGTAATAGGAGTTCAATCAAGGTGGAAGATTAAAACCTACAAGGCCAAATTCATGCCTGCTGATGTGGCTGTTTCTTCGAGAAGGTTTTGTGTCTTATAACTCTACTAGTTTCTCATGCCGAATGAAGAATTCTTGTCAGGTTTGATTAAACAATTAATGCCTGGATGCGGGAATTGCTTGCATCATCCAAGCAGGAGCAGAATTTGCAAGTAAATCACGCTGCTTTTGACAGCGCCAGAACAAGAAGAGGATCCTCTCATTTAACACTAGCCAAAACTCACTTTAGAAAGCAATTTGCACTTCTCTGAAATACACTTGAAATAAAAAGCCTTCTAAAATAGGTTAAATAAAAATCAAGACCAATGCTTCCCATTTGTAATTACGAGCCTTTAGGAAGTTGAATACATTTGTGTCGTTTTCAAGAAGCCCGTGGTGCTGTAATAATATTCTATTTAAGATATTGGCATATCTTGTTACTTAAAGTGGCCAGCTACCGCAAGACAAGAGGGGCTTAACACTTTCTTAAGTCCACTTCACAGGCCTTAGGAATTAATTACACAAAGATACAAGACCATTGCTCATTATAGGTGACTCCAACCTTGTTGTGAAAAGTTTCTTGGATAGGTGATTGCACATGACCGGCCATCATCAGTCGGATCAATGACATTTCAATAATTGGAGTATTCATCCTTAAAAGGTGTCTGTCACCCACCAAAGATAAATTAAACAAAGTACACAGTTAAGGCACTGTCACACTTAGCGATCGCACCAGCGATCACGACAACGACACAACCTGGCGAGATCGCTGGTGCAATCGCTATGTGATCGCTAGTTAGATTCCAAACACAACTCATCAGCGATCTGTATAACGACCTCTGCTGTCGTTGGGAAAACCTAGTCCCACCTGCGACGCTGATGAAGTCGTTCATAAAGGGTGTCACACTCAGCGATTCAGGCTCACCAGCGGGACACCATCGACCAAAAAACGGCTCAGAACGTTCATAAGCGATCAGCGACATCTCAGCAGGGGCCACATCGCTGCTACATGTCACACACAGCTAAGTCGCTAACGAGATCGCTACTGCGTCATAAATGGTGACGCAGTAGCGATCTCGTTAGCGATCTCACTTAGTGTGACAGTACCTTTATATAGAGGACAGAGCCCAAGTAAAAAACTTTACTTTAGTGTTTTAAAACTTGGCTTAATGTCTAGAAAACATTGCCTGAATAGAATCTTCCTGTGTGCACATGTACACACACTTCAGAAGCTGGCGCACGCACAAACTTTTAGTTTAGGAGCTTGCGCACACACACTGACTTCTCTGCCACAAACATAGAGTGCGGCTTGTACATGTGCCGCCGGCTCCCACACCAACATTGATTGTGTAAGTGTGCTCCGGCTTCTAAACTGTTGGTTGGTCATACTGCACCCAGGCAGATTCTTTTCAGGCAGTACTCGCTCTGGGCAGGGCAGTGTTCGCTCTGGGCAAGGCGGTGCTCGCTCTGGGCAGGTCAGTGCTCGCTCTAGGCAGGTCAGTTCTCGCTCTAGGCAGGTCAGTGCTTGCTGTAGGCATGTCAGTGCTCGCTCTAAGCAGGGCAGTGCTTGTTGTAGGCAGGTCAGTGCTCGCTCTAGGCTGGGCAGTGCTCGCTCTAGGCCAGGCAGTGCTCGCTCTAGGCAAGGCAGTGCTCGCTCTAGGCAGGGCAGTGCTCGCTCTAGGCAGGGCAGTGCTCGCTCTGGGCAGGGCAGTGCTCGCTCTGGGCAAGACTGCTCCCTGTAGGCAAGGCATTGCCCACCCTAGGCAAGGCAGTGCTCACTCTAGGCAAGGCAGTGCTCCCTCTAGGCAAGGCAGTGCTTTCTATCTTGATATTGAGAGTGGAGTTATGTGATGGTAATTCAGAGAACGAAAGAGACACACTGAGTTCTGGGTCACACCACGATGCACCAAGCACTCTAAATTGTATATTGATTAAATAGTGTTTTATGGACAATAACAGCATGAATTAGTACTAGAGATGGGCAGATTATTTCATGGAACTCTGATCCATCAGCCAGGTCAGTAGTCTGTAGCCGCTGGATGGGAGGCTTGCAAATCTCTTATCTACTAGGATCGATGATGCAGCATTTGATAACCAGGCTCATGTAACGTCGTCATCACAGGTGAGATCACGCCAGCCCGAGTAATTAAAAGCCACCACATGTAATCCCTGAAGGAAAGCGATTCGTGAGCCTCCAATCCAGTGACCAGAAACCACTGACCGTGCCAGTGGATCAGTCTCGCGGATTGATCAGCCCATATCTAATACACTAAATGTATACTTTTTTTTCCTCTATATGATATGTACTTCATTTGTGTCTGGTGAAAGACTCTCATTAACAATTTACAACAGTTGGTGATTTGCTAAGATCAAGTCAGCAATTCTACAGACCTAGATGGGAAAGTCTCAGAACATAGGGGTATATTTAAAAAAAAAAAGATTATCCAATTGGGGCGCTGTATGGAGAGAAGAGTACCTAAGACTGAACCTTGAGGAACCCCGTCAGTAAGGAGGAGAGGAAGAAGAGCAGGCAAAAGATTATTTGTTTATTATTATTATTTTGCTTCGCTTGTAAAGCGACATATTTTGCAAGACTTTAGAGACATTATCATTGCCATCTCCATTGGGGCTCACAATCTAAATTCCCTATCCTTTGGAGTGTGGGAGGAAACCCACGCAAACACGGGGAGAACATACAAACTCCTAACTGCTAACCACTGAGCCACCGTGCTGCGTCTGAGAGGAAGAAGGAGAACCTAGATAGAGAAATTTCTATGAAGCCTAGAGAGTGGAGGAGCTAGTCAACCCGTGTGTCAAATGCTGCAGGGAGTAGTGACTATTAGATTTACCGTAGCTGTCAGTAGATCATTTGAGACTTTAGTAAGGGCAGTTTCAGTATAGTGGAACGAATGGAAACCAGATTATAAAGGCTCAAGAAGAGTTATCTTTAAGGCAGTGTTTCTTAACTCCAGTCCTCAGGACCCACCAACAGCTCATGTTTTCAGGATTTCCTTAGTATTGCAAAGGTGATGGAATTAATGCTTGAGCAGGTGATAAAATTATCACCTGTGCAATACTAAGGAAATCCTGAAAACATGACCTGTTGGTGGGTCCTGAGGACTGGCGTTGAGAAACACTGCTGTAAGGTTTGCGGATTAGATGAGAGTGCACCAAGCGTTCCAGGAGATTAGAGACCGGTCTGTAGCTGGCAGTGCAGGTCTGGTCGAGGGATGTTTTGGGGGGTTTTTTTAGAAAAGGGGTTATTAAATGATTGTCAACCTAATTAAAAGCTTATAGGATTTAATCAGCTGCCTGATATGTATGAAGGGATTCCAAGTCTCTTCATATGACATGTCATGGGCAAGAAGGGAGGAGAAGGATCTGATTGATATTAAATTTTCTGCAGAAATTAGGCAGCTTCTTTCTGAAAATACAACCCCAATTCCCAAAGTTAGGACCCTATATAAGATGTAAAGAAACAAAAATGCAGTCTTATAGAAAACTTTTATAGCCATATTGTATTCAGAACATAGAACATATTTAAGAAGTTGAAAGGTTGGTATTTTCCATTTTATTTGAAAAGATAAATTCATTTAGAAATTGATGACAGCAACACATCTCTAAAAAATTGGAACAGGGTTAATAAGAGGCCGGATAAGTAAGTAAAAATGTTATAATTTGTACTTCTGGCTTGATAAAGGCCTATTATGGCCGGAAGGTTGCATTGTCTACCTCATTTTTGTACCCTAGCTATATGATTTTAAGGATGGGATGAAAGCTACGTTTTATCCCCTTATACTCTCTGGTGCCTCGGAGTTTTTAAATCTTTCAGGTGCAATCATTGCTGAGCATTACATAGAGGTTTAAGACCAACATATGCTCTCATCCAGACAATGTCTATTTCACTGAAGGCCTTGCATATTTCAATGCTAAACCACCTACTGCATCCATCACAACAGCTGGCTTCACAGAAGAGGATTGTTCAGGTGATGGACCGGCCGTCTGCAGTCCAGACCTTTTACTAATAGAAAACATTGGTCCTTTCACTTCCCAGATGTTTACAGACTGTTGTAATAGAAGAGTGGATGCAAAACAATGGAAGACTTTGCCCTGTCCCCATGTTTTGGAGATGTGTTGCTGATATCAATTTAAATGGAAAACTGTCCTTCCTTCTTCTCCTGACATGTGCTTTATGTTCTGTTGTGAATAAATATGGCCTAGAGATCTCCATATTATTTCATTCTTGTATTTACATTATAAACAGCGTCTCAACTTTTTTGAAGTTAGCTTGTACATTCACATTTAGCCAGGCTGCGCATGTATAATTATAGTGGAATCAGAAATAATATATATCCAAAAGGTATGGCTAGCTTAATTCGTTGACCTGTTTATCTTTATTTTACCAAATGTATTGGGGACTTGATTTTGTGGCACTTACTATATAACTATTACATGCTCTCCTTCTGTGCACTCGGTAGTACAGCCTTGTTCACACACTACATGGCTCTTCTTTTTTTCAAAATGACCATTTCTGAAGACACAGTAAAGATGTATATCTTTGTACCGTGTTAGCCAGTCTTCATTTCTGAAGAGGCATTTGACCAGACCCGTCCATCAGCCTCTTTCAGTTGAAAAACACTGGACATGTGAAAGCTATTTTCCAATTGCAGGAGGCTGATGGACAGGTCTGGTCACAAAGCGGCCTGCATTTTACAATGGAGAAGAACCTTTCAAATTTTATATAATAGTTAAGTGCCACAAAATCATGTCTCAAATACAATTGTTAAAATAAAGTGGACAATCTCTTTAAGTTTATTGTGACTATCATTTGTACATGATGATGATGATTTTGGGATGTTATTTTCATATGTATATTTTACTTAATGACTTAAAAAGGACCTGTCACCATTTTTTTTCATGTTGAACTAGACACACAATGTTATAGTGGCTGCAGAACGGAAAGAAATGCTTTTTTTTTTTTTCTTTTTTCTCTCCATTGCGTAAATATTAACAATAAAAGTTTTTGGCAATGAGTTAATGTTTGTTAAGTGGGTGTTATCAGATAGTTTTCACTGGGGCCATGTACTTCTCCCTATATGATGCTGACCAATCACAAATAGGCAACAACACATTGGAGAAAGAAGAACACACCTCCGCCAAAAAATTAGAGCACGTTTCTCAGTGTGAGAGATGTATGACAGATAGCCCTGATCTCCTGGTGTAACCGCTTGCGTGATTAGAAAGAGCACAGATGATTAACACCTGTCCGATAAGCTAATTTTGTAATCAGAGAACGCTGTCATTATATTATATGTCATATATCATATGTTTTAAACAGGGGTAGCTTACCTGTTCTGGGCTACTCCTGTGTGAGATGAAATGACAGACAACCTGATCTCACTGTAAAGTGATGGCAAGTTTTTGTGAACACAAGAGACATAAGTTTGATTACTGACACATCTCCGGATAGACAGTGTTTGAGTGTGTGGGGCAATACTGCATAGGTGCCAATGCTAGGAGAATACGAGCGCTGATAAAAGTTTTTGTAATATCACACCGCTAAACTCTGGTGTGCTTCAACCCTCCACCCCCACTACACACGCACACACACACACACACACACACACACACTGCTGGCAATTTATTTGAAAGTTGTTAGTTGTCTGTGCTCTATTCCCAACACTGTTTAATCATACAGGAGGATAAACCTAAAGATGCAGAGCTGTCTGTTATTACATCTCAAATAACAGAAAACTTACTGGCACATCCAAACTAGTCTGAATAGGTGCATACCAGGAGCAGCTACCTCCATACACAACATACAAAAAAAGGTTGCACTCTATCGTGCCAAAGCATGTCATTGTAAAATATTTGAAATATGAATAGCAATTCTATTTCATATTCATATTTCATATATTGCACATTGACATGCTTTGGCACGATAGAGTGCAACCTTTTTTGTATGGTAGCACATCTCACTCACTGAGAAACCTGGTCCAAGCTATTGTGCGTGCATGTTTTTTCTTCTACAGTGTGTTGTGGCCTTCTTATGATTGGTCAGCATCATACAGGGAGATAAAGTACACACCTCTAATGAAAACTTCATACAGGGAGATAAAGTACACACCTCTAATGAAAACTATCTGATAACACCCACATGGTCTTAAACGTAAACTCATTAGGTGCCATGTTGCTAATATCTCCACAATGGAGAGACAAATATAAATAAAAACAAAAAGGTTTTATTCCTTTCTGCAGCAACTATTGCATGTGTCCAGTTTAACTTGAAAAATTTGGTGAAGGGTCCACTTTAAATACCTTTATTTTCTATTTCAAATAGAAATCAATCATTTCATGCTGCACTTGTGCGCTAATTGTACAAAGCTATAGATACTAAATCACCTTCTGTTTGGTAATGTGAAATGTCATTTCGCTAATTTCAGCTGTCACTCACATAATTATAACTTGGCTGCACACTTCTTTGTAAGCAGCAAAATCAATGTAGCTAGAAGTTGTCAATTTTGTTTCTAGATTGACAGGGTATTAGCATTTTAATTATAGCCTTTATTGATTTAATAATACATTACAATATTATTCCTATTATTAAATATACAATAAATCTGTGTGATTGTCATTGAACTCGCTTTAATCTTCTGTTTATGAGTGTATAGAATTTATATATCCTGAACTAAAGCAAAAGCTTAAAGCGGTGGTCCAAAAGCAAAGCGTTTTTCCTTATCTATTTAATCTTATAATCTTAGCTATTTTCTGATATACTTGCTTTAAAAATTCCCTAAAGTTCCCTAACTACACTTGTATTTTTTTTCTCCACTTCCTGTCTGATGACGTTTCGTTTCAGTATCTCCAATGCATGCAAGGATACTCAAACAAAGCGTTATTAGAGAAGGGGCAGAGACTGCTGTCATTGTCACAGCCCATGCCCCCTCCCTGAAACAAAGCATCATCAGGGGGCAGCCGCTGCCATCATTGTCGCAACCCCTGTCCTATCCCTGAAACACAGCATTATCAGGGGGCAGCTGCTGTGGTCATTGTCACAGCCCATGCCCCCTCCCTGGAACGAAGCATCATCAGTGACTATTACTGTTCAGATAGGCAGACAACAGACCAGATGCCGCAATCATTGCACAGGACACTGGTGGAGACACTGCATTAAGGAGGAGACACTTAGGGGCAGAACAGGGACCAACCCCTGAAACGAGCGCTGCTGATGATGCTTCATTTCAGGGAGGGGGCAAGGGCTGTGATAATTACCACAGCCTCTGCCCTCTGCTCTGATGATGCTTTGTGTATCCCAGCATGCACTCGGGATATTCAAACGAATCGTGATCAGACAGGAAGTAGAGAAAAAAATACAAAAGTATTTAGATAGTGTAGTTAGGGAACGGTAGGGAATTTTTAAAGCAAGTACCGTATATACTTGAATATAAGCCGACGCGAGTATAAGCCGAGGCACTTAATTTTACCACAAAATGCTGAGAAAACGTATTGACTCGAGTATAGGCCAGGTATGCATTGTCCCCTCATCCCCATCCTGGTCTGCACGGCCCCCTCATCCCTATCCTGGTCTGCATGGCTCCTCATCCCTATCCTGGTAGGCATGGCCCCCTCATCCCTATCCTGGTCTGCATGGCTCCTCATTCCTATCCTGGTATGCATGGCCTCCTCATCCCTATCCTGGTATACATGGATCCGCATCCCTTTCCTGCCATGCATGGCTCCTCATCCCTATCCTTGTGTGCATGGCTTTTCTTTCCTATCCTTGTATGCATGGCTCTTCGCCCCTATTCTGGTATGCATGGCTCCTCATCCCTATCCTTGTATGCATAGCCCCCTCATTCCTATCCTGGTATGCATAGCCCCATCATTGTATGAATGGCCTCCTCATCCCCATCCTTGTATGCATGGCTTGCTCATCCCTATCCGTGTATGCATGGCTCCTCATCCCTATCCGTGTATGCATGGCTCCTCATCCCCATCCTTGTATGCATGGCTTCCTCATCCCTATCCTGGTATGCATGGCCTCCTCATCCCTATCTGTGTAAGCAGTGCTCTTCATCCCTATCCTTGTATGCATGGCTCTTCATCCCTATCCTGGTATGCATGGCTCTTCATCCCTATCCTTGTATGCATGGCCCTCATTAGGAAAACATATGAAGAAAACCATCCTACTTACTGTCCCTGCACTCCCTCACAGCGGCTTGTTATGGTGCCAGCAGCGACAGGGTGATCACGTGTGCCCGCTACTTAAGGAAATGAATATTCACTGTCCTCCATGCCTATAAGTCTAACTATGCTGTTTTATTATTTGATAATTTGGGTAGTAGAGCTGTTAAGAAAGGGTTGTCTAGTTATGGACAATCCCTTTAAAAACTGTATTACAATATTAAAGAACAAGTACCTTTTCTTATAAAGTTAGATTATTTGCGCAGATGTGTGCAGTGGGTCATTGATAATAAGTGTTCTATATACTGAGCACTGGAATGATTGAGACACAGCAGATTTACAATGCAGAACACATCGGAAGACGAGGATTTCATGTACTCGTTAATTTCCCAAAGCACATTCCTGTTTTTAAGATGTGGAAATGTTCAGGAAAGCTGAATTCCCTTCAAGGAATCTTCCACATTAATGATTGAACACTGACATAATGATTGAACTCTTGTCCTTCCGATTTTCTCACACTGAAAGAAAAATTAATTTCTGTGGTTGTAATGGCAGCTCCATTGTATACCAACAGTGAACCCTCACCTCTCTGTTCATTTGTGCAAGGCAAGGAAGCAGGGATGTGATGAGCAGCATTAATAAGAGGAGATAAAAGATGCTCTGGCCTTTGAGTCTAGTGAGATGCAACAGCATATGTAGCAGAAATGTGCCGATTGCTCTTCAGGTTACAACAGGGCAGCAAGCGGAAGCTTCGGAATATCAATTGTGAAAATCCTGGTATACTCCTGAGCTGTGAATGATATGCGCTGCCTGGAATTTACTCACATTGCTTTTCTCTTTTGAAGATCTTAAAAGGACAATCCTATTGAGTTTTATTTTTTTACTATTGTTTTTTTAGCTGCAAGGAGATTATATTTATCTTTATACATGTACAAAAATTTAGAAGCTCTGTAATCCCCAAAGAGGAAACTGCTTTACAGCCCGTGAGAAGAGGCGGCTGAGCGGATTCTAGCCATGTTCTCCCATTATCTTTGTGCTTTGTGAACTTGCCCGGATTCTCTGCTAAGCCCATTCGCAGCAATGTTTGCAAACTTAGGTTCTAGAGTTTTGTTGTCTTTAGGTGTGTGTTTATTTTTTTGCAAAACATAGATTAAGAGATGAGTTGAAGCCCTCACCAATACGCTAAAATTATCAAACTTTATCCCAGGAAGTACGGTGGTTAGCGCATATCAGGCCTAAAATGGCTGTTGTCCGTGTGTTTAGAGTATCTGCTGTATTTTAATGCCTTTGGAATAAAGTTTGCTGAATTTTAACATACTTATGAGTGCCACAATTCATTTCTTGATATATGCTTTGCAGCTATCTACTGGATTTTCTGTTTATCCCCTCTGAAGTGTACGAGAGAGTGCTCTCTGTTGGGTGGAGGTGCTAATTCCTAGGATTTGATCAATTATTCTTTAGTTTTGCTTTTTTATTTTAATTGTATTATATCCATTTTCCAAATCTTTGCACCCCATTGAAATCAAGCTTTCTCCCACTTAGGATCAATTGACATAAAGTGTGGGGAAACGCTACTGAGCAGTGTAGGCAACTATATACCGCCTGGACTCATGGTTCCTATTAAGGGCAGGTGCAGACGACTGTAGATTCTCTTATCTGTGAGAAACGGGACAATTATGCAAATGACACTCTTATCAGAGTTTAATCAGAGTGTCATCATAGTGTGATTCTATTCTCTCAGATGAGAAGATGGAGCAAAAAAATTCTCCATCTTCTCCATTCTGTCAGTCCGTGGAAATCGGACTGCATTCAGATTTCATCCTATGGTTTCCACAGTCTCATTTACTTGCATGGCCAAGTGCAATCAGAATATAGAATCAAACTCGGGCATGCTGCAATATTTTCCTATAACAGTCTCTTTCTGAGGAAAAAATCAGACATGTACGCTGCCCCATAGAATAACATAGAATAATATTGGTCCGAGTGCGATCCGGTGTTTTGTCTGATCACACTCTGACCCAAAATATGGTTGTCTCCACCTGCCCTAACTAGAATAGGACTCATGTATTGCAGATTTTCACTTTCAACTTTATTCAGCTCTCAAACATTGGGAGAGTTTATTTGGGACATACAGTAACCATTATCTGCATTCTCATATCATGGAGGCTTATAGAAAGAACCAACGCTACCAAAGTAGAGAAGTCACACATTATGATATGAAAAAACTAACAGTTCGCGCGATGCCTTCTGCTGTCTGCTCAAGATAGTCCCTCCACAAAATAAGCCTGCAGTTATTGCATACTCCAGCATCGTGCTAGATACTCTCCGGTATTACACGAACACCCAATTCGTACACTATGGCCTGTCCGAACAATGAAAGCAATTGTTACCATCTACCTTTCGTGTGTCCCCCCTTTTTCCTCATAGATTGTAAGCTTGCGAGCAGGGCCCTCATTCCTCTTGGTATCTATTTTGATATGTGTTTATTGTTATGCTGTAATGTCTATTGTCTGTACAAGTCCTCTCTATAATGTAAACTGCTGCGGAATATGTTGGCGCTATAGAAATAAAATTATCATAATTATTATTATATACAGTTGTACCATCCAGTTGGCATTAATGTCTCTCCACGCCTAGGAGATTGTAAATGGACGTACGTTTAAAGGAGAAGTCAGCATTTCATGTGATCGTTTTGTTGGCACATGACCATTTTGACATGCTTTCACCTTGTGTGCTAAAAAGGCACATAATGCATCGGCGTAAACCAGTAGGATAGCATACACATGGAAGTACTGGTGCTTCTCACAAAATTAGAATGTCATCAAAAAGTTAATTTAT
>VIAB01008403.1:72817-84367 GCA_009801035.1 Oophaga pumilio
GTTCCCTGCACCATGTAAAGAAGACCTTCCAAGTATGGTGGTAGGTATGTGGCGAGGCGGGTTTTCGGGCGCTAGCCATTGTGGCAACGACCTTCTGGGAGAATCCGGCCCTGGTCATGATCCAAGATTCAATGGCCAGGCCGTCAAACACAGGACCCCTGAGTTCTGGTGGTAAACTGGGCCCTGGGAGAGAAGGTCCGCGCGTTCTGGCACACGCCAGGGTGCCTTGGCGAGCAGCTTTACTAGATCTGCGTACCACGAGTGACGAGGCCAATCTGGAGCAACTAATATCACTGAGACTCCTTCTGTCTTGATCTTTCTGATCACCTTTGGGTGCAGAGCTAATGGAGGAAACAAGTAAGGGAGGTGAAACTGATTCCACGGTAGAACCAGGGCGTCCACCGCGATTGCCTGTGGATCCCGGTATCGGGAGACAAAGTTGGGTACCTTGGCGTTTATTCTGGAGGCCATCAGGTCCACGTCCGGAGTTCCCCAGCGTAGGCAAATCTGCTGAAATACGTCGGGATGCAGCGACCATTCCCCGGACGCTAGACCCTGACAGCTGAGGAAGTCCGCCGCCCAGTTCTCCTCGCCCAGAATGTAGACTGCCGATATCACAGAGTGATTTTTCTCTGCCCAGCCAAGAATATGTTTTACCTCGGGCATGGCCGCCCAGCTGCGGGTACCCCACTGATGATTTATGTATGCCATAGCCGTGGCATTGTCTGACTGTATCCGGACGGGGCGGCCAGCCAGATGGTGATGAAAATGTTTCAGAGCCAGCCGAACCGCCCGAATCTCTAGTATGTTGATCGGGAGGGTTGATTCCTGCAGAAACCAGGATCCCTGGGCTGTGTAGTGGCGAAACACTGCTCCCCATTCGAGAAGGCTGGCGTCTGTTGTGACTACCAGCCAGTGGACTGGGGGAAAAGATTTCCCCTGCTGAAGAGAGGTGCTCACTGTCCACCATGTAAGTGTCTGTCTGACCTGAGCAGACAGACGGCACCGGAGGTTGAGAGAGCAAGAGTTCCTGTCCCAAGCTGCCAAGAGGGCATGCTGAAGGGGGCGAAGATGAAATTGTGCAAAAGAAATGGCCTCGATTGCTGCCACCATCCTTCCTAAGACCTTCATACAAAACCGGATGGTGTGAGGAACCGGCTGGCAAAGGACCCGTACACCTCCTGACGGAGAACCAGGGCCTTGTCCCGGGGGAGGATTGTCAACCCGGGACACTTTCTTCGCAGGCCTGACACGACAGACCCTTGACGAGGAAGTAGTCTAAATATGGCAAGACGACTATCCCCCGGGAGTGCAGAATGGACACAACAGCAGCCATGACCTTTGTGAACACCCTGGGAGCTGTGGCTAGCCCGAAGGGCAAGGCTGCGAACTGAAAGTGAAGGTTGCTGATGGTAAACCGCAGAAACCTCTGATGAGAGGGGAATATGGGGATGTGAAGATAGGCATCCTGGATGTCTATTGACGCCCAAAATTCCCCCTTTTTCCATGGCCGCAATGACCGAGCGGAGAGACTCCATTCGGAAATGCCGAACTCTGACAAACCTGTTCAGACGCTTTTGGTCCAGAATGGGCCTTACAGCGCAATCCTTCTTGGGTACTATGAACAGGTTGGAATAGAACCCTTGACCTCTCTCGACCTCCAGTACAGGGACGATAACCCCGTTGCGCTGAAGTGATTCGACAGCCTTGAATAAGGCGCGACCCCGAGTTTCTGCTCTGGGAAGACGAGAGGGAAAAAAATCGATTTCGGGACGGCTGATGAACTCTATCTTATACCCCGAGGAGACTAACTCCCTGACTCACTTGTCGTGAGTGACTGTGAGCCAGGCGGGGCGAAACCAGAGTAGGCGGCCGCCCACTCTAGACGAATTGACCGGATCCTGCCTCCAGTTATTTGGCCGAAAACTTGTGGGACCTGGACCATCTAGATTTTGGCTGGTGGGATCGCATTCTTCCCAAAGGGTTGGTCTTGTAAGAGAGCTGACGATCTCTGGTCTGATTGGGTCAACCAGAACCGGCGGAGCTTGCTGCCGTGGCCCAATCAGGGTTGCGAAAGGCCCTAAACCGTGGCTGAAGCTGGTGACGAAAAGGCTGCTTACTTTTTTGCTGAGGAAGAAAACCGCTCTTCCCTCCTGTGGAATCACATATGAGCTGATCCAGCTTCTCGCCGAATAATCGGCCACTCTGATAGGGTAAGGACATAAGGGACTTTTTTGAGGTTGTGTCCACTCGCCATGTCCTCAACCATAAGGCTTTCCTGATCACGAAATCAGAAAATCTCCTGCAAGAGCGATCTGATTAGAGATCTCAACTACCTCTGATGGCACATCCCTACCGTGGAGGGCTCTATTCAGAGTCTCCGACCAGGATGTCATGGCCTTAGCCACCCAAGTTGCTGCAAAAGAGGGCAGAGCCTGATGCCTAAAACACTGAGCGAGCCAAGCTTTCAATGAGACGGTCCGTCGGATCTCTAATCGAGGAACCGTTGGGAAGGGAAAGTAGCGTTTTAGATGCCAACCGCAATACCGGAGGATCGACCGCAGGAGATTCCGCCCACTTCCTAAGGAGTTCAGGGGAAAAAGGATATCTGGTATTGGGAGCCTTTTGTCCTGAAAAGCGCTTGTCGGGCCTCTCTCGGTGGAGCTGCACCAGGTCCTCAAATTCAGGGTGAGCGCAAAATACCTTATGAGGTTGTTTGGCCCGCTTGAAGGACACCTTGTGACCAGAGGCCAAGGTGGATTCATCGTCTACCCCAAGGGTTTGATTGACGGCCTCGATGAGACTGTCGATTGTCTCCTAGATTGAGGGACCCTTCGGAATCAGAGTCCGAACCCTGTTCACACACCTCCGCCGATGAGGGAGAACGAGAGACGGAACTGATAGATGCCGAGGCCCCGGACAGCCCAGGCGACGCTGTGTGGGTTCGCTTCCCCAGCGTCTGCCTGGTGAGAGTGCGGCCCCTGCAAGCCGGAGGTTCCTGTGAAATGGAGGACCCTTCCAAGACAGGTGAACCACTGTCTCTGCCCCTATCGGGAGCCTGAAGGGACTCGATTGCTCTCGTTAGTGACGCCATGGACTGTGACAGAGACAGGGCCCACTCAGGGCGACCTGACACACTGGGCTCAGTTATAGCGGAGGGCTCCTGGGCACGTTCGCAGTCACAGGTTTCACAGACCCGATTACTCTGGGCGTGTGGAAAAGGGGACCTATAGGCAATGCATGAGGTATACAGCACCATGTGAGTCTTAGCCCTTCTGGTCATGCTGGACCTATGCCGCTATGATTTGAGGCAGCAAAAATAGGGTGCAGCGGAGCAGAGTGTAGTGGAGCTACCAGGCTGGAGGGAGTAGCACTTACCCCAGTCCTGTGTCCCCGGACGTCCTTGAATGGCGTGAGTGGGCGCAGAAGAGGCCACGGAGGCTGCTGCTGTATGCTGCAGTTTCCTAACTTCAAAAAGCGCGCCCAGTCCAGGGTAGGTGTGCCTGAAATAGGGCTTGTGGGCGGATCCGTGCATAGTCTGAGATGCTGGGGGCGAGAGCTTTGGGGGAAGGGACGGCCGAAGCAGGGGACTAAATTTGCTGCTGCTGGGGCCGGAGACACAGGCGGCGGCCTAGCTTACGGCCGAAGCTGGGGACTAGATTTTTGGCGGAAGTCGCGCGCCTCCGGAGGTGGAACTTCAGCGGCAGCCCAGCGCCGGCAGAAGCCAGGCCCGGTCACAGAGCCCCAGTAAAACGCCCGACCGCAGGTGTGGGGGGGGGGAGGTGGGACTCACCACATGCTCCCTCCATGCCTCCGCTCCACATCCGAGGACGCTCCAGAAGGACCGACTGCCGCAGGAGCCTCCAAGCCCCCTCAATCACCAGGGTAGAGGGGGGCTTTGAAGAAAAGGAAAAAAGGGACTGTGCAGGCTCCCTAACTCAGTCATCCCTTCCGGGGATGAGGAGAGGGACCGTCCGCTTCCTTGCAACACCGCAGTCCAGCATTGGTGGTGCAGTGGGGGCCGCACGGACTACCTTTTGCCTCTGTACAGCCTAGGGTTTCACTACCCTAGGGTGGTCAGGGCTGAGTCCGGCATATTTTTCCACGTTGTGGGAGAGGATACGTGGAGGCGACACTCCACGTGCTCGCCCATTGTTGGTTTGGGGAGATCGGACCCCTTCAAAAGGGTCCGTCGCCCCTATCTCGTCATCATGGAGAAAAAAAAATAGTCTGAAGAAAACCAGAGGTGTGCCTCCATCAGACACTAAGCATGAACTGGGTTCGCCTGCGGCCAGTGTCAGGGTGTATACGGCGGAGGAGCTAACCTTTTTTTATGTTTACTTAGTGTCAGCCTCCTAGCGGCAGTAGCATACACCACAGTCCTGTGTCCCCCAGTGAGACGAAGGAGAAATTAGATGTTTCATTCAATTGCAAATGAGGTGATAAGTGATGTGTCAGGCTCAGAGCACTTAAAGGGAACCTGTCAGCAGGATTGTGCATAGTAACCTACACACAGTGTCAGGTTG
Source organism: Oophaga pumilio (assembly GCA_009801035.1). Classification (NCBI taxonomy): domain Eukaryota; kingdom Metazoa; phylum Chordata; class Amphibia; order Anura; family Dendrobatidae; genus Oophaga; species Oophaga pumilio. Next base: position 77,344 of record VIAB01008403.1, read on the forward strand.
GAGCCGTTATACTGCATAAAAATGATACCATCGTTAATGAAAGCCGTCTTGTGGCTGTTTCTTTAATCTTTATTTTCAGTTTTGTGTTAATGAGATTCTCGTACCCTAAGGCGGGGCTGGTGTATGTGGTGCTATGATTAGATATTCATAATGCAGGCTGCTTACAGGTGACCATCAGTGACCTGTCCCCTAGTTTACATAATGAATACCAGCCGCAACACATGAAGGGACTGCCTGTTTGTTAGGTAATCCCTGCATGTCTTGCGGCTGTCAGACAGCTGCGAACGTGCAGTCGCGGAGTCTCAAACCTAATATTCGAGCACGCCGAAGACACTCGATTAACACCTAAGCGCGCTCAGATAACATATTATCCCAGAATGTTCTCTCATCACTAATCAGCACCCTATGACTGAGCTGCAGGGACGCTGTGTGGTCAGTAAGATGGTGGCATGTAAAGAGTTAAACAGCCACAAAAGCTGCAATCCTGGCTGCTACAGTGGAGGCCACTACTGTGGATAGCACAGCTCCTGTGCCTGCTCCGTCCTTGCACCGTACATGTGCTGCATGATGAAACACTTTACCATGACGTACATGTACAGTGAGTTGTGAAAAGGGGTTAAATGTAGTTTTAAAAGGAAAATAAAAGATTTGATGTTTTTTGTTGTTTGGTTTTCATTTTTTTTTGTCAATATAAAATTTAGCCATTTTCACACTCGCCACTAAACCTAATACTAGACTCAAACTTCCTGTTGTGACTTTTCAGCAGTCATTATCACAGGCAGGATTACAATGACAGGTAACAGCTCCATAAAAAGGAGATAACAGTATCCACCAACCATAATAGGTGAAGGGCTCAGCTCATCTCTTTCTCCTCCGTATTTCCTGCACCGTTAAGTAGCCACATGGACATAAGCAGTGACTAGCTCTAACTCATTGATTTCTAGAATAGTATTTTGTAGGCATGCTCCACACAGAGCAGAGGGCAAGGCACACCTGGAAAATACTTTCATAAAAGTCACAGCTAGCCGATTGCTGCCTATGCCCATGTGGCTGCTGAAAAGAACTGAAATATTACACTCATAGCCTTACAGGAGCCACAGTGGTAAGGGACCCGACTTCTACTTCCAAAGCAACAAGCAGCTCCTGTCATAGACACATTACTGCACTGCAAGGGGCCAGTGTGAAAATGAAGGACGGAAAGAGCGAAGCACGGGAGCGACGGAAAGAACGAAGCACGGGAGCGACGGAAAGAGCAAAGCACGGGAGCGACGGAAAGAGCAAAGCACGGGAGCGACGGAAAGAGCGAAGCACGGGAGCGACGGAAAGAGCTAAGCACAGGAGCGATGGAAAGAGCAGAGCACGGGAGCGACGGAATGAGCTGAACACAGGAGGAATCTCTGACACTATAGAAAGAATGGAAAGTCCTACCATGGTAATAGGAATCATGCAGATTACAGAAATGTGATTTACGTATTCAAAAGGGATAATATGCCCTCACAGAGGGGAGCACATTTATACAAAAACTTCTGAAAAGAATTGTGACTCTCATAGCTTGTAGTAAATGAGAAAGTTTAGCACCGACTTTCTTATATATCTGGTGACAAAAGTATAATAATGATTTATATAGCGCCAACATATCCAGCAGTGTTTTACAGTTCTAGAAATTTTTCTATTTAGATGGGGGATTAGTTGTAGCTTTTCTTGGTAGTATTTTGGGGTACTTATAATTCAAACAAATATTTCCGCTTTTTTTTTTACCAATAAAAAGAAAGAAAAAGAAAAATAACAGCAATAGCATGATGTTTAGATGCACTGTCAGTAGCAGCCACGGCATCTACTGTAAGTGGGGAGATAGAGCTGATTATTGCCGGATGTGTCTGGAGCCCTGCTCTGTAGACCAGCTGCATTCAGCCTGCAATCTCAGCGGACACTGGACCCAAAGGATCATAATGACATCATATTCATATATTCACCATGATGCGAAAATTATCACCAAATAACTAAGGAGGTATCAGTAAGGAGTTGCAGCGTTACGTGCCCCAACACTTCGGTGGGGTCCTTTAGGCAGACATTTGCTCAGGCTAATAGGATCTTGAGGCCCATTTTTTAAACAGTCCTGCTAAACAGAAACACCAGACAATATATGAACTTAACCCCTTCCAGATCTGGCCAATTTCTGTTTTTTTTCTTCCTTTTCTTCCAACAACCATAACTTTTTATTTTTCTGTCCACATAGACATAAGGGCTTGTTTATTGAGGGACGAGTTGTACTTTTTAACAACACCATTCATTTTCCCACGTAGTGTATGGGAAAATGAATAAAAAAAAATCCAAGTGTTGTGACATAAGAGTCATACTGAAGCTACAGAGGCAAGGACTGGGGGAACTATATGCAGATGGGTAAGGAAGTGGCTAAATACCAGGAAACAAAGTGGAGCGAGGTCAAGAGGGGCAGGAGCAGAGTCGCCGCTGCAGGAAGCCAACGGCAGTCTCCAGCAAAATGGCACTGCATGCGCAGTTCGAGATCTCTGCTAGTCATTGAGCTGAGGTCCTAATCTGCGCATGTGCATCTACCATTTTGCTGAAGACCCCTGGAGGTTAACCTGAGCATGCGCCGCCCCAGCGCCATTTTGCTGCAAAACAGTAGGACATGAATATGTGCAAGTGCCACCCACAGCGAGAGCAACTAGAGCGAAATTTAAGAAAGGAGATTCACACAAATCGTGATGACAGGTTCCACAGGTTCCACAGCAGTGCCACCTGCCAATGTGGCCTGCAACTATTGCAAACCTTCATCTCCAGTCATGCTTGGAAAGACTGGGATGATGGGCGCTGTAGTCTTGCAACAGGTGCAGAGCCACACAGGTTGTGCAAAACTGCTGTCCCCATACAAAAGTGCTGTACGACCTGAGGCCTTCCAGCAACAGATCTCCTCCATAATAGTGTCAGCACACGTTATTATTTTACAATATTTTTTGCTTCAAATTTTTTTCCTCCTCTCAAACCTAGGTGTGTATTATGGACCGATGCATGTTATATTCTGAAAAATACAGTACGTTGCCATTTTTTGAGACCTTTAACGGTTTCTTTTGTCAGCCAATGGAGCTGTATAAGTGCTTGTTTTCTATGGGGCAAAATGAGTTTCTTTTCTGGCTACCATTTTGGAATAGATTTGATTGCTTCTTACAGTGGTGTTGTGGTGACCAAAAAATAAAAAAAATATGGAATTCTGGCATTTTGTTTTTCTTGTTTATGGTGCTTACTAAAATTAATCTGGTGATATATTGTACTTTTATGGACGGGGTAATACCATGTGTTTTATTTTATATTTTTAATGAGGAAAAGGTGTTGATTAGAACTTGTGTTTTTTTTTACTGTATTGGTTAGTCCCTTCAGGGGACTTGAACCTGTGATCGTCTGATCGCTTGTGCTATATGCGGTATTGCTGCATATAGTAAAAATCATGGTCTCCTTTGAAGCCCGGCCACAAGCAGAGTTTCAACAGAGCACTGTGATAACAGGCATTGATGTCTTCAATAGACCCCTTGCTGTCACAGCAACCCATTAGCACCCTGAGATCATATCATGGGGCAGCCGAAAGGCGCATAGAATGAAACAATCCCAGCAGGGCGTACTGTTAAAGATGCTGTCGGAGACTGACCGCAACATTTAACAATTTAACATTCTGGCTGTTCGAGGCAGATCTTGCTCCTGACTTGCGTCGCACATGTATGGCAGATTTTGGGAAGGTTATAGGGAAGCTACAACCACTAAAATGCACTACTGATTAACAGTTTTCTTTGTATAAGAGTCCATGGATAGACAGCAGTCAATGATAGTATCACTCACTAGACCAAAAATTAGTGTTCGTGCAGATGACTGTATTTTTGGTCTAAGCGTGATCCGTTAAAACGTATGAGTGCATTTATACCAATATTATTCCAGTTTAATGTTTTTGTCAGTCTGGCCGAGGGGAAAAAAAAAATTGTAACGTTCACGATTTGCAACCGATATTCACATGGCACTCTGACATGCAAGTCAATGTGTCTGTGGAAAACATCAGACAGCACAGCAGTCTGATTTCCACGGACTGACAGAATGGAGAAGATGGAGAACATTTTTTTTCCATATTCTCCTCATCCCAGAAAACTGGATCACACCATGATCATACTCTGATCAGAGTGTGATTAACATAAGAGAAAACATGGTTGTCTGCACGAGACCTTATGCTGAATCTTTTCTCACAAAACTACAGTATATAGAAATCTATTCAGCTTCCCTTGCACTGCAACAAGGTGCCTGCAGATGGGACTGCATTTTCATGGCAACAGGGTCGGTTTAACCAACCTCCTACGATTTAGCTACAGTGTTAATTAGATTGTCCACTAGATGGCAGTCTCAACAAAATTTTGCAGAGTGCACAGTATATGATACAATTAGATTTGCAATCTCACACAGTAATATGCAGAGATTCCGTGTTCAATAGTCAACGACATGGAATATGGTATAAGGATTACATCACCCACATTCCTAACAGTAAATGCAAAAAAAGCGAAAATAAATACCTGTTGCTGGGTTAATCCTTCTGGCATAGGGGACATGATCGCCTCTGTATGCACACAGTCTACATCTATAAATAATTTCAACTCTTCATCTTCAACACAGGCGGATTTACGATCTGAAATCCAGAGAGAAAAGAAAAATCGGCTTTATTAAGCAGAACTTTGCAAATTCAGACATTTGTATCAAAACAGAACCAAAGACATTCCGCTTCGAAAGGGTAATAAATGTGAATGGCAACGGATTGTGGGTTCTGTAAGAGGGAACTATTTGCTTCATTAAATATTTAACAACATACTGAAAAACAATAAAAACAAAGAAGTGTACCGGATACAATGTGGCTAACTTTTTATGCATGAGGCCTAGTTTAGCCACTCTGCTTTTAAGAACACCTGTACGACCAAGCAAAAAGTCCAAACAGGGACAGCTGGGATGTAGTCCTAAGAGAGCAAAAGGGTGTACTCGCTTCTACAAAACCATGGGAACAGTTTAGGGAAAGGACACCGCTGGTGAACCTCATGGGTCTCCTCAGTGCTCAGATGTGGTCAGAAGCATGATTTTCTACTATGTAGCAACTAAAAGGGACGAAATAAAAGCATACATTGGACGGCAGTAATACTGCTTCCTATGAAATACATGTAGCTCACCTTTTTGAAAGCAGGTGAAAATAGGCACAGGATGATGTCTGGTATTGGTAAATGTCAGCGAGATGGGAGTTATTCAAGAACATTCATTCAGACATTGCTAGTCTCTTAGACAATGAGTGGTATAATATACCACTGCAGCTCAGTACTATCAACCAACCAAATATGGGACTGGCAAACTTAAGCATTTAGGAGTGATCGCTGTATAACTAAAACAGACAAGCCATGACATTACAGGGGCTCGCCAGCTTGTGCTGCCTACATTGGCAGAGCTTTGAAGCTCAGTGATTGGCTGCAGCAGTGATGTGAGCCCTCGACAGCGGCGGCCCTGGAAACAGGGAGCAGGAGTACTTGCTCTGTTTGTTACAGATGTAAATGCATTTTCTTATAGTGGAACACATCTTTAAAGCCATGTGGCCTCTACCGCTTTCTTCTTATAGTGCACCCTCTTCTTATGGAGCTACCTCTTGCCAGCTGTCCACATGATGTCAAAGTGTAAATCAAACGCTGTCACCTTCTTCCAGAAGAGCTTTCGGCAGTGAATTGGGGTCAGCCTGAACACGCTGACCAGTCTTAATGCTAAAGCCTCGTATGCAGCAAGTTGTGAAGATAGGTGAATTCTTACACCTAGGTTTCATATAGCAATACCTTTATTAGTGATTTGTGCTATAATCGCTCTATTGTGGGATTGGATCAGACAGGCTAGCCTTCGCTTTTCATGTGCATCAAAGAGCCTTTATCGTCCATGACTGTGCTGGTTTACTAGAACACTCCACAAAGTCTGCCATTTTGGATATGCTCTGACCCAGTCATCTCACCATCACAATACTCCCTATATCAAAGTGATTCAGAGATTTATGCTTCAACATTTTTCCTGTTTCCTAATAATATATTAAATTAACAACATAATCCAATTTATTCAATCATCTGTTAGTGGTTTTAATGTTGTGGCTAATTGATGTATACCATTCAGGAGTGCAAAACACAATTGTTAATGACCTGTCCGGTCACCAGTAACTAGCTAAGTAGGGCATCTCTGAGTTGTGTCTTTGATACCGAACCCTAGCATAGAATTCGGGGAGTTATGTGACTGTACCATGCAAAACGAAGGATTTGGTTCTGATGTAGGATCGACCCTTCTTCACAGCAGCCTTGGTTTTCTCCAGCCCGTCTTTTGTGCCTTCCTTTGCAGCCTTCATCAGCCTCTGCATCTAAATCACAAGGCACAGTACAGTTAGGGAAAGGACGGTCACACGAAGGATCTGTGAAGACGTACTGACCATGCACTAATGAGGAGCTAGAAACTCGGCTACATCACCTTGAGTTCATGTTTTTGTTTTAACTGTTGGATCTCTACGACTCCCACTTTGTTTGCCACCAAATCTTTCATCTTTCTCTCGTAGTGCTGTTTTATACGTGTTAGGTCCTGAGAAAGCTATATGGAAAAATATTAGTATAATCTTTGTGAATAAGAAGGTAACAAATAGTAGCTGCTATGACATTCTTCATTTTCGTCATACAGAATGGAAGGGAAACATGTAAAGTGTGTGACTTTATCCTTGGCCACAGGAAACTCGGACAGCGATTTGTGCTGGACGATAGTAGCCACTGGTGATGGGCGAGCGTGCTAGGATAAAGGGTTATCCGGGCACGCTCGAGTGCTAATAGAGTGAATTCGACATGCTCCAATTCTATGTTCAAGTCCTTGCAGCAGCAAGTCTCAAAGCTGTTCGACAGCTGCAGCACATGCAGGGATTGACTAACAGAAAGGCTCAACACATGCAGGGATTGACTAACAGAAAGGCTCAACACATGCTGGG
>VIAB01008404.1:30720-45267 GCA_009801035.1 Oophaga pumilio
CATTACATTACTTATCGTGTCCTGATCATGAGTTACATAAAGAAAAACTTGGCACTCAATTTTAGATGATTGTGAAAATTCTAATGCAGTCCAAAATTAACAACGTTTCGGTCCCAGAATGGACCTTCATAAAGTACTGCAACAAATATGTATCAAGAGCAATAATTAAACATCACATCTCAGAAAAAATGAGACATTGAGCATGAGACAAAAATAAAAATGAAAATTAATAGCCAATCCGGCGCAATATGCGTGCACAGAGTATCAAAAGAGAGGAATTCGAATAGAGGAGAGGGTATGGAAATACCTACCCAACTGCTCAGTACTGATGAAATCCAAAGTGTTGGGATGGAAAGAAATCTGAAATCGAAATAATGAACCTAAGGCCTATTTCACACATCCGGTGTGCGCCTGACGGCGTTTTTTTTTTGCATTGACTTGCATTAGCGCCGGATGGCGCCGCATGTTAATGCGTCGTATGCGATTTTGTCTGGATGCGGCGGAAATGTACATTCCGGCGGCCGGACAAAACGCAGCATGTAACGTTTTTTTTTTTTGCCGGATTCCCCTGATGTCTCCGGGCATCAGAAAACATCCGGCAAAAAAACGCATGCGGCACATGCGGCGCATCCGGTTTTCTGATGCGGCGCTGCGGCTAAATGCCGGGGGCGCCGTCCGGCGCACACCGGATGTGTGAAAGAGGCCTAAGTGGTCATTAAGACTAAATTGGGATAAGTATCAAGGGTAAGTCAACGTGCTGTTTAGACAATTGGTAACCTTCTGGAGGTACAATTAAGTAGTTAATGGGAATGTTGACCCTATATAGACCAATGAAAAAATAAAAAAATAAATGTACCACATTAGGTGTGAATGGTATAGGGCTATATGAGAAAATCTTGAAAGAGTGTCACCAACCAGATTGCTCCAGTGTATTAACCAGAGGTTATGAATATCCACTATTACGGATGTAGAAAGTATATGTAGAAAACCAAAAATGTGTGAGAACCAAACTAAAGCGCTAAAAAAAGGGGGGTTGAAAAAGAATAATGCTTACTTTTTGGACAGTGCAAAAACACTTTGATGTGTCCCAATGTGCTTGGAAAGAGGAAACCCACTAGTGAGACTGTACGGTATCCTTATGTGTCCCGGTATGAGGGTATAGAGTCTGTCCTAAAAATAGTAATATATCAAATTAATATTGGAAAAATTAAATAAATGTATATAGTGCTGGAACCAAAGAGAAATGCTTACTTATACAGTACAGACCAAAAGTTTGGACACACCTTCTCATTTAAAGATTTTTCTGTATTTTCATGACTATGAAAATTGTAAATTCACACTGAAGGCATCAAAACTATGAATTAACACATGAGGAATTATATACTTAACAAAAAGTGTGTAATAACTAAAATTATGTCTTATATTCTAGGTTCTTCACAGTAGCCACCTTTTGCTTTGATGACTGCTTTGCACACTCTTGGCATTCTCTTGATGAGCTTCAAGAGGTAGTCACCGGGAATGGTTTTCACTTCACAGATGTGCACTGTCAGGTTTAATAAGTGGGATTTCTGGCCTTATAAATGGGGTTGGGACCATCAGTTGTGTTGTGCAGAAGTCTGGTGGATACACAGCTGATAGTCCTACTGAATAGTCTGTTAGAATTTGTATTATGGCAAGAAAAAAGCAGCTAAGTAAAGAAAAATGAGTGGCCAGATGAGGCAATGGGATTTATAGAGGGGGTCAGTGTAGACCATTTCCTCCTCCAATGCAGCCATGTAGCCATTTGCATATGCCGGTGCTACAGTCGATCCCATGGCAGTGCCCTTCATCTGTAAATAGAAGTTATCTTCAAACATGAAATGATTACAGTTACTACAGACTTTATCCCCCAAAGGGCTTAATAGAGAGTACGATTTATATTATTTTCTATAATATTTTTATATATTATATCCTCTCGTGCTGTATTCTTTTTATTGAGTATATATGCCTTAGCTGGATTAAATTACCTCATTTTTTGAATGTGGATACCTCAACATTACGTTGTAGTAGTTACGCCAAATCTCTACCTTGTTCTTAAAATATTTACAAAGGTATGTCTTTATCATCTATGTGCTTAGGGTCATTAATACCACTGTCTCTTTTCACAGAGCCGTCTTTATTGAACACATCTTGCAACCTCTCTGCTTGATTCATCCTTCTGGACCTCTGGATTCTTACCCCCTGCTCGACTCCCTCACAGATTCCATCTTTTCTATGCCCACAGCGCTGCACTTTCACTACTGAATGAGTGAACAGAGGATCAATGAAATGCAGGATAAGTTTAAGGAACGTGGCTACCCCTCTACATTGCTAGCAGAGGCCAAAAAACCTTCTGATACCCCATGTCGATCAGTCGAAAAAACAGATCCCTCTGGTACATACGTACCATCCTTATGTGCACATCTTACAGTGCACAATTAGGAAACCCTGGGCTCTTCTCAAAACAGCACATCCGAATGTCAGTGAGTTCCATAATCCTTTTCTGCCATGCTATAAGCGCCCTCCCAACATCCGAGACTCACTTGTGCGAGCAGACATTGGCATTAAAATACGGTTGTTCACACAGAGGTTTCTTCATACCCCTAAGGTCGGCACATACCCCTGCCTGCATTGTAGCCAGTGCAACAATGTACTAAAAGGTGATGCTTTCTACCACCCTCATTCAGGTAAAAAATACACACTAAAAGATTACTCCACCTGACTCATCTTATGTCGTTTATCTTATAAAATGCCCTTGCGGTCTATTGTATATAGGGGAAACAACACAACCTATAAAAGGCCGCATTTCAAAACATAAGTCCACCATCCGTTGCAAAAATATGTTGTTACAGGTTAAGTTTCATTTTATCACTAAGGCCTGTTTCACATTTCCGTTTTCTGGCGTCAGTCAAAATCCGTCCAAGTGTGAAAAAAAAGGATCCATTACAGATTTTAAAAAACTGATGCACCGGTTTTTTGATGGATCCGTCGCAGCAGCCATGTATGAAATTTAAAGAAATAGTACTTTGGGAGGAGAGAGAGAGAGAGAAGTATCTGTGCCAGAAGGGATTCTGGGGTTAATTTTATGGAAGGGAAATTCTGGGCATGCTCAGTATACAAAAACGGATTCTGTCGCCAATAGGCAACCATTCTAGCAAAATGCGGACGCGACGGATCCGTTGCGATCCACCATTTTGACGCAGACAAAAAACGTTACAAAGTTCATCTACTCCAGACAGCGGACGCCGAAATTCTGACAGGTCCGTCAAATGACACATGGAACGGACGACCATCCGTCGCAATCCGTCGCTAATGCAAGTCTATGGGAAAAAAACGGATTCCGCTAAAAAAGTTACTGATCCTGTACTGATCCTGAGTTACATCCTGTATTATACCCCGGAGCTGCACTCACTATTCTGCTAGTGGAGTCACTGTGTACATACATTACATTACTGATCCTCAGTTACATCCTTTATTATACTCCAGCGCTGAATCACTATTCTGCTGGTGCAGTCACTGTGTACATACATTACATTACTGATCCTGAGCTACATCCTGTATTATACTCCTGAGATGCACTCACTATTCTGCTGGTGCAGTCACTGTGTACATACATTACATTACTGATCCTGAGTTATATCCTGTATTATACTCCAGAGCTGCACTCACTATTCTGCTGGTGCAGTCACTATGTACATACATTACATTACTGATCCTGTACTGATCCTGAGTTACATCCTGTATTATACTCCAGAGCTGCACTCACTATACTGCTGGTACAGTCACTGTGTACATACAGTACATTACTGATCCTGTATTATACCCCACAGCTACACTCACTATTCTACTGGTGCAGTCACTGTGTACATACATTACATTACTGATTCTTTACTGATCCTGAGTTACATCCTGTATTATACTCCAGAGCTGCACTCAATATTCTGCTGGTGGAGTCACTGTGTACATACATTACATTACTGATCCTGTTTTACATCCTGTTATTATCAGTCTCTTGCTTTTTTTTATATTTTGCAATTTACAACAACCTGTTTTGGTGGAATATTCTGGAATCCCACTAGTTGAAGAGGATTTGGGTTTTAGTTGTTGATAAGTCTGGGTTTTGTACTGGAGCTCAGTTTCGCCTCTGATGCTTCTTTATAAGGTTGTTACACACTGTATGGGCAGCCTAATGATCTCCTGGTGGTGGTTATGAAAAGCGCTGACAATGTACACAACTTCACATCCGCTGATGTCTTGGTTTATCGGCTCCTGCTGTGCTCATTAGATGGAATGAAAAGTCGTTTCCTCAACCCATGTCTAGACGCAAGCTCATCATCTCTCTGAACAAGAACCAAGAACATATATATACATACAAAATATATGTCTATATATGATAGTGTGCAAAGGTGTTATGGTAGATGTGGAAAAAATGCTGCAAAGTAGGAACACTTTCAACAATAAAAGTGTTAATAGTTTATTCTTATCAGTTAACAAAATGGAGAGTAAAAGAATAAAGGAGAAATCTAAATCTTATCAATAATTGGAAATCACCTTTATTACTTCTTCTAGGTTCTTGTCACTTGGACTCAGCAGGGACCTTGTTCCAAACATCTTGGGAGAACTAACCCCAGATTTTCTGTGTTATGAGACTTGTGCAGATTCTTCATGTCCCAGACAAACTGGATGATATGAGATCAGGACTTGGCAAGGCTGGATCATAATTTCCAGGACTTCTTGTTCTTCTTAATGACATTGGTTGGATGTTTTGGGTCATTGTCTGGCTGCAGAATACATTTCAGATGCCTCCATGATGGTATTACATGATAGATAAGTGTCTGCCTGGATGTCATGCAATGCCTTGGTATTGTGGGCACTAACCAGGTCCCTAGAACTAGGGGCACCCTAGTCTATTCCTGTTCCCCAAATTACTCCTGAAGGTGGAGACGTCGGGTTCACAAGCCTTGCTATGTTCCTATATCAGCCCTAATCTATCCCCTCCCCCACCCAGGGAGGTGGGAAGCCGAAGTGTATAGGATAACACTAACCAGACAACAAGACGGACAGGGATGAATGAAAAAAAAAAACAATCATACAAAATACAATCACGAAACAACAGAGTAGTAGACAGAGGAGTAAAAGGAAGGAGAGACCAAATAGTTGAGGATGAGGATGTGCTCACAAACAAAACTCCAAGGAACAATCTGCTGAACAAATCTCCAAACGCCAACTCCTACCACAAACTACATCTCCAACTCCTAACCAGGCCGTAAGAACTAACACTGGCAATTTCTAAGTGCCAGAGGTGAGAACATATAGCAGAGGGGAGTGGCAAACACTGAACTGCTGAGACAATCCAAATAGGAAAGCTAAAGGAACTTAAACTGACTACCTTTTGCACTGCCAGCAAGGAAAAAATCTGCACTGTATAATACGATGGTGAAGTACTTTTAACCAGTGCAAGAGTTTGTGAAACCAGACGCAGCAATCTTCTGGCCCCTTTCTGTCTTGGTATCCCCATGACAGTATCTCCCCATGACAGTATCCCCTCTTCTAAGAGTGACCTCTGAAACCTCAGGGCCGGGTTTATCAGGGTGTGCCTTGTGAAAAGACTGGAGCAACCTAATTGCATGAACTTCAGATACTGGTATCCACATTCTGTCTTCAGGGCCTTAACCCTTCTAATGTACCAGACACTGAAGAGACCGACAAACCAAACAAGAATTGATAATCTTAGCTATCTGGAATTCCAAATTCCCATCAACAATGACTAGGGAAGATGGAGGTGGAGATAGTCCATGGGAAGCAATATATGTTTTTGAGAAGTGATTGGTGAAACACATTATGGATCTTGAAAGTGGGTGGCAAAGCAAGGTGAACTGTTACTGGATTGATGACGGCCACAGTGTTATAGGGACCGATGAACCTGGGTCCCAATTTCCAAGAAGAAACCTTCAACTTAATGTTCTTCGAGGATAACCACACCAAATCACCAACACAAGTTTTGGACTCACCAAACGCCTCCGATCGGCCACACTCTTATATTTGGACCCCATCTTTAAATGATCAAGAACCCTTTGCCACACAGATGTAATAGATTAAGAAAAATGTTCCTCCTCAGGTACTCCAGAAGAACGATTCCTATTGATGGAGCAGAATTGAGGATTAAATCTGAATGCCACGAAGAACTGGCAATTGCCAGTAGACTCATGACAACGGTTAACAAAGTGAACTCAGATAGAAGTAGGTAACCTAATGCTCCAGATTCTCGGATACAAAACACCTAAGATAAGTCTCCAGATCCTGGTTCACAAGTTCAGTTTACCCATTAGGCTGTGAATGAAAGGTGGAAGAAAATGAAAGATAGATCCCCAAACGAGCATAAAATGCTTTCCAGAATTTGGAAATAAATTGCTCCCCTCGGTCGGAAACAGTATCAGAAGAAATCTTATGTAACTTTACGATTTCTTTGATAAAAATTTGAGCCAATGTCTTGGCATTAGGTAAAGCAGGTTGCACAATAATAAGAGACATCTTGCTGAACCTGTCCACCACCACCAAAATTAGTGTTACCTGCTGACATGGGTCGATCAGTGATGAAATCTACCGACAAATGAGTCCATGGTATATATTGAATCACCAAAGGTTGAATAGTCCCAGACAGGCAAGTTTTTGGGGTCTTAGAATGTGCACAAATCCTGCAGGCAGCTACATAATCCTGAGCCTCTTGGTGCACCCCAAACCACCAAAAATGAAGAGTAAGAAGATCTTTGGTGGCTTTATTACCAGGGTGTCCTGCTAAGACCAAATCATGATGTTCACTAAAAATTTTAAGATGGAGACAGGAACAAACAGGTTACCTGAAGGACAGGCAGCAGGGGTATCCCCCTGAGCCGTTACGACCTCCGTCTCCAGATCAGATCTCATAGTAGCAATAACCACCCCTTTCTGTAATATAGGAACCTGTTCGAAATTAGCTCCTCCACAGGAAAACAATGGGATAAGGTATCCACCTTAATGTTCTTTCCCCTAGCCTATACGTCACAAAAATGTTGACTCTGGTGAAGAACGATGACCATCTTGCCTGTCTAGGTGCCAGACGCTTTGCAGACTCCAAATACAAAACATTTTTATGATCGGTGATTACCATGACTAGATGTACTTCCCCTTCCAAATAAATGTTGCCACTCTTCAAAAGCCTACTTTATTGCCAAGAGTTCCGATATTACCAATGTCATCGTTTTTCTCAGCGGACAACAGTTTCTTTGAAAAGTATGCACACGGACGTCATTTACTTGGAGATGCGCCCTTTAACAATCTGGCCTCAAACCCCACTTCAGACTCGTCAAACTCTCCAATGAATGGCAGAGTGACGGCTGTACAGTATAAGAATGGGTGCAGAAGCAAAACATTTCTTTAAAGTATCAAATGGCTCACTGACCAGACTGGACAGTTTGGAAAAGTCCATCCCTTTCCTGGTCATATCTGTCATAGGTTTGGCCACTACCAAAAAGTTCTTGATCAACTTACGCTAGTAACTGGCAAAACCTTGGTAAAGCTTTTAAGTCTTCAAGACGATCCCAACCCAGTACCGCCTGGACTTTTGCCAGATCCATGCAAAAACTGGTGGACAATAATTATTAACCCATAAAAAGGATCTCCTGAACCGAGAACATGCCTTTCTCTGGTTTGACAAATAATTTATTGTCTCCGAGTATGTGTAAGACCTGCCTGACATGTACCTGATGTGACTCGAGGTCAGGCGAATAAATCAATATGTCATCAAGATAGACCACCACAAATGTACCTGCCAGGCAACAAAAAATGTAATTTACAAAGTGCAGTAAGACGGTGGTAGCATTAGTGAACCCGAATGGCATCATGAGGTTTTCATAGCGTCCCTCAGGTGCATTAAAGACTGTCTTCAACTCATCCTTCTCCTTAATTCTATTGAGATTATATGCCTCCCTGAAGTCCAGTTTAGAAAACCGTTTTGCCCCGATGATCTGGTTTAAGAGGTACGGGATGAGTGGGAAGGATATGGATCCCAGACCGTGATCCAATTAAGTTCGTGGAAATCTTGGCAGGGGTGTAACCCCCATCTTTTTTCATAACTAAGAAAATACCTGCTGCAGTGGGAGATGAGTAAGGTCTGATATGACCCTTTGCCAGCGTTTCTGCGATACATTCATTCATTGCCTGCCTCTCTGGACCAGAGATATTATATAGCCTGCTCATAGGCAGCTTGGCCCCAGCAATAAGATTAACAGCACAATCAAAAGGAAGATGAGGAGGGAGTTCTTGACACCCCTGTTCTGAAAACACATCCCCGAAGTCAGACAGGTATGCCGGCGGAGACCAGGTATCCACCCCGGCTAGCCGGATGCCCAAGTAGTGTCCTTGACAGTATTCGCTCCACATTACCACCTCCCGAGTCTGCCAGTCCACTACAGGATTGTGCAGCATAAGCCTGGGTAGTCCAAGTACTACAGGAGAGGGAAATCCCTCTAGCACATAACAGTCAATTAATTAAGAGTGCATGGCCCCTACCTGCAGATGCATCACTCGAATGACCTGAGTAAAATACCCCTGGCTTAAGGGTAAAAAGTCAATCGCGATGATGGGTATTGGCCTAGACATTTTATGTGGCTTGAGACCCTTGTCCTGGATGAACTGGGCATCAATCAGATTAAACCCCTCCCCACTGACCATAAAGACTGAAATAACCACCTTACTTTTGCCAAAATAGATCTCAGCCGGTAAAAAAAATTGTGACCTACCGACAGAGGAAATATGTACACCCGAGTTGCTAAACTCTCAGCAACCCGGGTTTCTTAGTTTTTTGGCATCTGTTTGGAGTTATGTATGGAAGGACAATTACCAACAAAATGACCCTTTCCAAACAAAAACCTGACTCCCCTTTACTCTGTACTGCAGGAGGACCAATTAAACGAGTCATCCTTCCAACTGCATGGGTTCCTCAGTTGACTCAGCCCTAGGTTCTCTTGTCCCTGGACCCTACAAAAAATTGGGGTGCCCGTTATGTCTCTGGCGAAGACGGCGGTTCACACAGATAGCCAGTGACAGGGCTGCATCTAGGGAAACCAGGGTTTCATACAGGGTAACGGCATCCCTTACCATAACAGAAAGGCCCTTAGAGAACTGACTATGGAGCACGGGGTCATTCCACTTTACAGCCATTGACAACCTATGGAATTTGGATAAATAATCCTCCGCTGGCTGGTCTCCCTGCTGAAGCCGACATAGTTTAGATTTGGCCAGAGAGACACGTTCTGGTTTGCCGTATATATGACCCAGAGCCTGAAAAAATTCCTCAACCCTACGAGCGACTGAGTCAGACGGGACACAATCTATCTGGTAGATCGATCTTGGGCTACACCAGGGGTAGCCCGAGAGCCACAGGCCCTAAGCCTGAAGGGTTTGGGCGCTGCAAAACAACTGTGCGAAAATCTGCCACCTCCAGACTGAGTTGATACAGTTGCCCCGCCAGAGCAGCCATCGAATCCATGATTGATCAAAAAAGGTATGGGCCAATGTTAATGTCAAGCAAGGCCTTGGGACTGTGGGTGCTAACCAGGCCCTAGAACTAGGGTTGCCCTAGTCTATCCATGTCCCCCGGATTACTCCTGAAGGTGGAGATGCCTTGTTCATATGCCTTGCTATGCTCCTATATCAACCCTAATCTGTCCGCTCCCCCACCCAGGGAAGTGGAAAGCTGAAGTGTATAGGATAACACTAACCAGACAAATAAGTGAAGGTGGACAGGGATAAATAAAAATAACAATCATACACAATACACTCACCAAACAACAGAGTGGAACACAGGGGAGTAAAGGGAAGGAGAGACCATATAGGAGAGGATAAGGATATGCACGCAAACAAAACTCCAAGCAACAATCTCCTAAATAATCTCCAAACGCCAACTCCAACCAAGAACTACATCTCCACCTCCAAAATAGGCAGTAAGAACTAACACTAGCAAATTCCTAAGAGCCAGAGGTGAGCATATATAGCAGAGGGGAGTGGCTAACACTGAACAGCTGAGACAATCCAAATACAAAAGCTCCAGGAGCTTCAACTGAACAGATTAACCCTTCCATTTCCAGCAAGGAAAAAACCTGCACTGTTTAGTAAGATGGTGAAGTTCTTCTAACCAGTGCAGGAGTTTGTGAAACCGGACGCTGCGATCTTCTGGACCCTCACTGTTGCGGTATCCCCATGACACTGGATTTCACAGCATTGAGGACACTATTAATCCTGACCAAATTCCCAATTTTATCGTAGCCATAAACTTGCAGGATCCTCCACCTTGCTTCATTGCTACCTGCAGACACTCATATCTCTCCTGACCTTCAGAAACAAACTGCCTTCTGTTGCATCCAATTATTTCACTTTTTGACTCATAAGTCCTTAGAACCTTGGGCAGCACGGTGGCTCAGTGGATAGCACTGCAGCCTTGCAGCGCTGGAGTCCTGGGTTCAAATCCCAACTAGGACAACATCTGCAAGGAGTTTGTATGTTCTCCCCGTGTGTGCGTGGGTTTCCTCTGGGTTCTCCGGTTTCCTCCCACACTCCAAAAAACATACAGATAGGGAATCTAGATTGTGAGCCCCATTGGGGACAGCGACGATAATGTGTGTAAAGCGCTGCGGAATATGTTAGCGCTATATAAAAATAAAGATTATTAGAACCTGCTGCCCTTTTTCTGCACACCAATTCCCATGTTTTGGTGCATAGTTGAATCACTTGGCCTTCTTTCCATGTTGAAGGTTTTGTCTTTTTCTATAGAGATGACTATCAACCAGACTTCTCCAAACAGTAGATGGGTATAGATGAGTGCTACTGGTTCATGACTGTTTTGAGCTGATGGCACTGTTGGACATCTTCCAATTTCAAAGGGAAACAATGTCTCTTTTATCTGCTGCACTATGTTTCCTTGACCGACCACAGCATCTACAGTCCTCAAAATTGCTCATGCTCTTGCCGTTTCTTCAAAAGACCTTGAACAGCACATCTTGAAAATCCAGTCTGCTGTGGAATTTTTGCCTGGAAGGGACTTTGCTGATTCAGTATAACTACCTTGTGTCTTATTGCTGTGCTCATTATTGGCTAGGTGTATGACCTGCGACATGAAACTGTCTTCCATAACCTCACCTTTGTAGTAGAGCTTGGCTGTTCCTCACCCAGTTTTAAGCCTCCTGCATATATGTTTATGACTGTTTACCAACCTACATACGAAAATTTACTATCACATTTGGTATGACTGGTTAGTAATACACTTGACTATAATCCCACAAAATCCCTTCATGGAAGTGTACCTAGGAGAACTAATGCTTTCATGCTGTTTTGATCTAGGTTTCTCTTTTGTTTATTCATGTTAAATTTTCTTAACCGATAAAAAAAAAATACTAACACGTTGATTTTTGAAAGCTTCTTACTTTACAATATTTTTGCCCACTTGCCTAAAACATAGCACATGTACATACACATGCACTGATCAGCCATAATGTTAAAACCATTGACAGCTTAAGTGATTATCCTGGCGTGTGTCAAGGACTGTCCTATTTTAGGCATCAAGTAAACTGTCAGTTATTAAAGCTGATGGGTTGAATGCAGCAAATATGAGAAAGTGTAAGGACCCAAGTGACTGTGACAAGGGCCCAGATGTGATGGTTGAGTCAGGATATCTCCAAAACTGCAGGTCTTGTGGGGTATTCCTAGCACACAGCTGGTCTTGTGAGATGTTTCTGGTATTCAGCAGGTATTGTGGGGTATTCACAGTGCTCATTCAAACTCACCTGCGGCAAGTAACAGGTGTGGAAAATATGAAAATCACACCTGAAACCAGATAAAAAGGGGAGAAGTTGAGTCAATCTTTGCATTGTGTGTCTGTTCCACACTAAGCATGGAGAACAGAAAGAGGAAAAGAGAACTGTCTGAGGACTTGGGAACCAAAATTGTTGAACAATATCCAACAATCTCCAGGTTACAAGTCCTTCTCCAGAGATCTTGATGTTCCTTTGTCCACGGTGCACAACATAATCAAGAAGTTTACAACCCATGGCACTATAGCTAATCTCTCTGAATGTGGACAGCAGAGAAAAATTGATGAAAGGTTGCAACACACGATTGTCCGGATGGTGGATAAGCAGCCCCAATCAAGTGCCAAAGAAATTCAAGCTGTCCTGCAGGCTCAGGGTGCATCAGTGTCAGCACAAACTATCCATAGACATTTGAATAAAATGAAACGCTATGACAGGAGACCCAGGAGGACAACACTGCTGACACAGGCATAAAAAAACTAGACTTCAGTTTGTCAAAATGTACGTAAGTCAAAATCCTTCTAGGAAAGATTCTTATGGACAGATGAGACGAAGATAGAGCTTTTTGGTAAAACACATCATTCTACTACTTGCCGAAAACAGAATGAGGCCTACAAAGAAAAGAACACAGTGCCTACAGTCAGATATGGCGGAGGTTCAACAATGTTTTGGGGTTTTTCTGCTGCCTATGGCACTGGGTGCCTTGACTGTGTGCAAGGCATCATGAATTCTGAAGATTATCAATGGATTTTGAGTCACAATGTAGTACCCAGTGTCAGAAAGCTGGGTTTGCGCGTTAGGTATTGGATCTTCCAGCAGGATAATGACCCCAAACATACTTCAAGAAGCACCCAAAAACTGTTGGAAAAGAAGCGTTGGGGAGTTCTGAAGTGGCAGCATTGAGTCCAGATCTAAATCCCATTGATCACCTGTTGAGAGATCTTGAAATTGCTGTTGGGAGAAGGAGCCTTCAAATATGAGAGACCTTTAGCAGTTTGCAAAAGAAGAGTGGTCCAAAATTCCAGCTGAGAGGTGTACGAAGCTTGGTGATGGTTATAGGAAGCAACTGATTCCAGTTATTTATTCCAAATATTAAGTGGAGGTTTTGTATGAAATTATGTCCAATTTGCATTTATTTCTTAATTTTTGTTGTTGTTGTTCCAAAACACAAGGAAATAAATGTGCGTATAACAAAACAAGTGTGATAACAATAATTTTCTGGGATAAATACTTCATTTCCTGAAACAATTTTGAGGGTGCCCACACTTTCGGTCATGACTGTTCGTCACGTCTTGTGAGGTGTTTCCGGTATATGGCAGGTCTTGTTTGATGTCCTCGGTATACGGCAGGTCTTGTGGGGTGTTCCTGGTATATGGCAGATCTTATGAGGTGTTCCCTGTACATTGGCAGTCTTGTGGAGTGTTCCCGGTATACAACAGGTCTTGTGGGGTGTTCCCGGTATACAGCAGGTCTTGTGGAGTGTTCCCGGTATACAGCAGGTCGCGTGAGGAGTTCCCAGTATACGGCAGGTCTTGTGGGGTGCTCCCGGTATACGGCAGGTCTTGTGGGGTGTTCGCTGTACACGGGAGGTCTTGTGGAGTGTTTCCGGTATACAGCAGGTCTTGTGGGGTGTTCCCGGTATACGTCAGGTCTTGTGGGGCGTTCCCGATATACTGCAGGTATTGTGGAGTGTTCCCAGTATATGGCAGGTCTTGTGGGGTGTTACCGGTATACAGCAGGTGTTGTGCGGTGCTCTTTGTATATGGTAGGTCTTGTGGGGTGTTCCCAGTATACGGCAGTACTACCATGGTGCTCCCAGTATACAGCAGGTCTTGTGGGGTGTTCCCAGTATACGTCAGGTCTTGTGGGGTGTTCCTGGTATATGGCAAGTCTTGTGAGGGTGTTCCCAGTATACGGCAGGTCTTGTGGGGTGCTTCCTGTGTACGGAAGGTCTTGTGAGGTGTTCCCAGTATATGGAATGTCTTGTGAGGTGTTCCCAGTATACGGCAGGTCTTGTATGGTGTTCCCAGTATACAGCAGGTCTTGTGGGGTGTTCTCGGTATACAGCAGGTCTTGTGGGGTGTTCCTGGTATACGACAGGTCTTGTGGAGTGTTCCTGGTATACGGCAGGTCTTGTGGGATGCTCCCAGTATATGGCAGATCTTGTGGGATGTTCCCAGTATACGGCAGGTCTTGTGGGGTGCTCCCTGTAAACGGCAGGTCTTGTGGGGTGTTCCCAGTACATGGCATGTCTTGTGGGGTGTTTCCAGTATACAGTAGGTCTTGTATGGTGTTCCCAGTATACAGCAAGTCTTGTGGGGTGTTCCCAGAATAAGGCAGGTCCTGTGGAATGTTCCTGGTATACAGCAGGTCTTGTGGGGTGCTCCCAGTATATGGCAGGTGTTGTGGGGTGTTCCAAGTATACGGCAGGTCTTGTGGGGTGTTCCAAGTATACAGCAGGTCTTGTGGGGTGTTCCTGGTATACGGCAGGACTTGTGGGGTGTTCCCAGAATATGGCAGGTCTTGTGGGGTGTTCCCAGTAAACAGCAGGTCTTGTGAGGTGTTTCCAGTATACGGCAGGTTTTGTGGGGTGCTCCCTGTATATAGCAGGTGTTGTGGGGTGTTCCTCGTATACGGCAGGTCTAGTGGGTGCTCCCAGTATATGGCAGGTCTTGTGGGGTGTTCGCAG
>VIAB01008406.1:82355-94068 GCA_009801035.1 Oophaga pumilio
ATTCCCCATTCAGGTGATACTTACTGAGCCGCCATCTTTGATGATGATCTTTTTTGCGAGAAGAACACTGCGGTTCACCCTCTTCTTTTTCTTTCCCTGGGTCATTTTCACATAACTAGGGTCCCGGCAACATTCACCTACAAAAATACTGAAGTGAAGTAAACTGATCTTGTTATCTATCCTAATGTTGTATCATATATTACAAGTAGACAGGTACGGGCAATATATATTATAAGGGTCACAAAAAATATGCTACAGAGTGATTCTAATGTCTGCTAGTGACCAAAGGTGGAGAGACTCCTATCTCATGGATGATTATATCTAACTATAACCTAACAGTTGAGTCCCTCTAGAAACATATTTTACTATTCATCTTCTACTAATCAGGACTAACAACCTGTGGTATATTCCGAAGCAGCATTCACAAATCTGCTGGATGTTAATGAATTACGTCAGACTCAGTATGTTTGTTGACACACATACCCGTAATTGCCTGTTTTCACACAAGTCAATTGATTATAGTTCCTACTAATCAGAATTCAGAGATATATAGGTGGCAGCACAAACTCCGCAAAAAGTGCTGAGTTGACAAAGAGGTTTTCCCACGAACACAGAATTTTAAAGTTGATTTTGATCAATAGTAGGGATGAGCAGACCCATGGGAGTTTGGTTTGATCGAACTTGAGAAAAAAAAAAAAAGTTTGCTATGGGTACCCGAACATGACCCCGAACTCAAACACCATATAAGTCAATGGGGAGCTGAACTTTGGGGCTGTAAAATGGTCATAGTAAGAGCTAAGGGACTAAAGCCCCCATCACACTAAGGCCTCTTCCACACTTCATTCGTGCGACGTCAGTCAAAATCCGTCAAAGCGTCAAAAAAACGGATCCGCCATTTTTTTGTCGGATCCGCTTTCTTCCCCTTGACTTGCATTAGTGACGGATTTTGACGGATGTTCGTCTCTCTCTCTCCATTCCAGACATGCGTACAATGCATTTTCCGGGTTCAAAAGTTCACAACGGATCCGCCTTAAAATCGGATCCGCTGCATCCATTTTTCCACTTTTGATGCGGATCCGCTATTTTCACCCTTTGGCGGATTTTAACTGACGCCGAACGACTGTAGTGTGAAAAGAGGCCTAAGCGAGATCGCTAGCGAGATCGCTGCTGAGTCACAAGTTTTGTGACGCAACAGCGATCTCGCTAAGTTTGACAGGTAACAGCTACCAGGCCCCAGCTGTGAGATCGCTGGTCGTGTCGGAATGGCCTGGACGATTTTTTGATCGTTGAGGTCCCGCTGGGAAGCATGCATCGGTGTGTTTGACACCTTTTACCAACAATCTCGCTAGCGACTCAGCACTGAGACACATAGGCGACACATCGTTACACAGGTCGCTAATTGTTGCTGCGTCGTTGGGAAGATCTGACTGTTTGGCATCTCACCAGCGACCACATAGCGACGCAGCAACGATCCCTGCCAGGTCGTTTCGTTGCCGGGATCGCTGTTGCGTCGCTGAGTGTGACGGTACCCTAAAGAAGGAATCAAAAGGAGATAAGAGCAGGACAATTGCCCTGAAAACAAATGTGGATAAAAAAAGGACTTAAAATAATAGAATACAATAAGAGAAAAAATAATCTTGAACCAAGAGGTGGAAGTCCAAGTGGAGCAGTGCCTTGCGTGTGTATTTTATGGTACTTTTTAATTGATAAATGAAAAAAAACTATGTGGGGTCCTCCCTATTTTTATAACCAGCCAAGGGAAAGTAGACGACTGTGAGCTGGTCTTATGCTGTGAAGGGTCTAAAACCCATGGACCTTCCCAACTTATTAATGAATAAGCTCAGAGCTTTGCCTTTACTGATTAAAAATAGTGGGGACCCCCATGTCATTATTTTAGGGCCACCCTTATTTTTAATAATCAGTATGGCAAAGTAGACAGCTGTGTGCGGATATTAATACTCTGGGAATGGCCATGGATATTGGCCCCTTCCCTGCCTGATAAGACCAGCCCTGAGCCTGGTGCATTCATTAGATGTGCCAATTCTGGCGCTTAGGAGCGGCTTCTCCAGATTGCCGTGGTGCGGTGACAATCAGGGGTAATGGGATTGTGAGGTTGATGTCAGCTGCATAATGTCCGCTGACATCAAGTCCATGGGTTAGTAATGGACAGGTGTCTATCAGATACCCCATTACGATCCCAGTAAGCAAATAAAATTTGGAAAAAAACCTCCCCAACTCTAATGAATGCGCCATTTCTGGGGCGGCTCAAGGCTTGTCTTATTAGGCTTGGAAGGGGCCAATAACCATGACCCTTCCGAGCCTATTAATATCAGCAGCCCGCTGTCTGCTTTCCCTTGGCTTATTATTAAAAATAGGGGAGACCCCATGTCATTTCTTTTCATTTACTTATTTTTCATTTATTAGTAATTTATAAATGAGAAAAAAAAAAAAACAGTGTGGGGTCCCCCCTATTTTTAATAACGAGCTAAGGACAAGCAGACAGCTAGGGGCTGATATTAATAGGCTGGGAATGCCCATGGTTATTGGGCCATTCCCAATCTACAAATATCAGCCTGCAGCCTCCCCAGAAGTGACACATCATGTTTGATGAGCTAATTCTGGTGCTTAACCTTGGCTCTTCCCAATTGCTCTGGTGCAGTGACAATTGGGGTAACTGATTTTGGGGTTGATGTCAGCAGCTGGCTGACACCGAGCCCAGGGGTTAGTAATGGAGATGTGTCAGACACCCCCATTACTAATCTAGTTAGTAAAAATAAATAGAACAAAAAAAAAATGTTTTTGAATAAAGACTCCCCCACACTCCCTTATTTACCCGTTTACTAATTAAAAGTAAATCCAGGAAGTTCTGACAGTAGTCCAATAGTGAAATGTCCTAAGACGCCCATCGAATCCTATGGAGTCTTGTTGAGAGAAAGTTCTTAATAGCTGTCTACAAATATCTCAAGGGCTGTCACATTGTAGAAGGATCATCTTTATTCTCATTTGCACAAGGAAAGACTAGAAGCAATGGGATGAAACTGAATGGGAGGAGACACAGATTAGATATTAGAAAAAACTTTTTGACAGTTAGGGTGATCAAGGAGTGGAACAGGCTGCCACGAGAGGTGGTGAGTTCTCCTTCAATGGAAGTCTTCAAACAGAGGCTGGACAGACATCTGTCTGGGATGATTTAGAGAATCCTGCTTTGAGCAGGGGGTTGGACCAGATGGCCCAGGAGGTCCCTTCCAACTCTACCATTCCATGATTCTATGATTCTCAGAACATGACTTCATAGTTCACTCCCGCTTAATGGCAGGCATGGAAAAATTCTCACAATCCTGCCTGCCGCTGACAGTGAGTAATCTCATTCTCATAACGAGACTCTAGCGTTACTCGCAATTAGCGGCAGGCACAAGTGTGAGAATTTCCATGCCTGCCGCTGAATGGGAGTGAACTATGAAGTCTCGTTCTGAGAACTTTCTCACAATGAAGACTCCATAGCATTCGATGGACGTCATGGGAAATTTCACTAATAAGTACTGTCAGAACTTCCTGGATTTACTTTGAATTAATAAATGGGTAAACAAGGGAGTGGGGGGGGACTTTATTCAAATAAAAAGATACACACAGGAAAAAAATACTTTTAACTACTCACTTACCGGGTTAGAAATGAGGGTGTCCGTTAGACAGCGCCCCATTACTAACCTCTGGGCTTGATGTTAGCTGACATCAACCACAGATATTACCTTGCTTGCCAATGCACAAGGGCAAGCGGGAAGTGTCAGAATTGGCGCATCTAATGGATGCGCCTTTTCTGGGACAGCAGCATGCTATTTTTAGGCTGGGCAGTGCCAAATATCCATGTACTGCCGAACCCCAACAGTAAACCGGACGTACTGTGTACGATATCTGACACTAGGTGTCCAGTAAGAATCCCGAACTTTACAGTTCAGGTAACATTCATCACTAATCAATACATGTTGGAATAATAATAATTTCCACAATTGGATGTGTTTACAAAAATGTTCCTGTTCTAATATAATCTGATGAATGTGCCCCTGCTGTGTACTGTGTAATGGCTGTGTCTGACCGTGCAGGACCTTGGTCTGATCATACCACATCTCCTGGGCAGGTGAGGATGCAAAAGAGTATACAGACAGGACAGTGTGGGTTCACAGCTAATTCTTTTTGTTAGAAATAATTATTTGTGGTTCTTAGCTGTAATGTCTATTCTCTCTTTTTTGCTTCCTTCCCTGCCCAGGAGATGTGTTATGATCAGACCATGTTCCTGTACGGTCAGACACAGCTATTACACAGTACACAGCAGGGGCATATTTATAAGATTATCTCTGCACAGCTGCATTTTTGAAAACACATCCAATTGTGGAAATTATTATTATTGCAAGATCTATTGATTAAAATGAACTTTGTTCATGCAACAATTCCTTTAAGACAGTCTCTCCACTGTCCCACTATTTTGACAATTGTGTGAGACTTCTGGTGAGGGTGCTGTATGAAAACACAGGAGATCTGTGTTGCTGTCCTTTGTCATCAGGAATGTAGCTAACCTGTTTGATTCATGCTGCCTGAAGCAAGAATCTGAGCCTTGTTGCACCATTGCAACCAGGTATATTTTTCTCTGAAATGCTTCAGTGTTTTTGAGAAAGCCACAAAAATAGGAGACTAGTCTGGCTCTAGTTGATTCACAAGCGTCTCCCTGTGTATACACATGAGAAAGAGCTGTCAGTCAACTGGGGCGGTCAGGGGTAGAAGCTGGTCAGGGTCTATGCTGGACTAGTCATATCTATTCCTCGAAGTCATCCCCACTTTCTCTAAAAGGCCGAAGCTGCAGACAGGCTCTGGAGGACAAGGAGGAGGCTTGAAAGAAGAACTTATAAATAATGCCCCCCACCCGGCACAAAATGCTGTGGTTTTTCAGCAGCATAAAGTCACCAACAGTAAAGGCTGGGTCTCACATAGCGATACACCAGCGATCCCGACAACGATATGCACTTGTCAGGATCGCTGGTGTATCGCTACATGATCGCTGCTGAGCTGTCAAACAGGCAGCTCAGGCAGCGATCTGGGACAGCGACACTGCTGGGTAACATCGCTGTTACCCGCAGTGTACGTTGGATACCAGCGCCCTGATGCAGGGAGCTGGTAACCAAGGTACACGTCGGGTTTCCAAGCGCTGCGCGGTGCCTGGAAACCCGCTGTGTACCTTGGTTACCAGCGGATCGCTGGTCTCCCGCCTGTCACACGCAGCGATGCGTGCCTGTCAGCGGGAGACCAGCGGTCAAAAAAATGTCCTGACATTTCAGCGACGATCAGCGATACCCAGCAGGGGCGCTGATCGTCGCTGAATGTCACACACAGCGATATCGCTGGTGAGATCGCTGCTGCGTCACAAAACTAGTGACTCAGCAGCGATCTCGGTAGCGAGATCGCTATGTGAGACAGGCCCGTTTAGATTGGCCTTCTTCAGATTTCACATAAGCAGTGCTGGATAAAATATATGCTGCACATTTTTTATACAATGTGATATAATTACATCTCATTCACAATGCTGGTACTGTCATACGTGACCAAACGTACCCAAGCAAATCCTCAGCAGAAAATATGCAGCATTTATGTTCCTTGGAAACTTCTAGGTAAATCATTCCCCATCATATTCTATGAACCAGCAAAACAGGCCAAGCCCTGCCAGATCTGAGCACAAGGCTCCACCATTCGGATGATTTATAGAGCCAGCTTCCCCAACTCACAGTTGGTGCCTCCCAGAGAAGAGACTCACCAGATTTTTCATGCACTCTAATAAAGTGAAAGCAAAGCCTGCATCCCTGTAATAAGAGGGAAATCATCCGATTTGCAAGAGACATGAGAAATTCAATCTACTTTCACTTATGTTTGTAAGCAGATTTGTAAAAGAAATATCAGTCACTAAAAATCCATTATCTCTAAATACGGTTGTTTCGGATGCAAGCACATGGATTTCTGCAAGTCCAATTCAGATGAATGAGTATCAGAATGTTCTGCAACAAATCTGCCCTATCGGGATATAACCTAACAAAACGCTAGATCAGCACAAGGTTAACAGGACCTGTTGGTCTTTACAGTACATTAAATATATGTAAAGGGCTCCAGCCACTTCAATCAGTAGGTGCCACGAGGAAAATTTGTTACTAATAATTAGAAAAACCATCAGCACAAATGTAATCGTGCTGATCATAGCATTTATTAAGCCAATATGAGACAGAATTCATATCAACGTTATCACAATCTAATATTAAAGAAAAAAGTTAATTCATGGACATGTCTCAAAATGACAAAAACACATTTGTGAGATATTGTAACAAAGTATCAGATGCTACATCTGGTAAATAGGAGATCCGCATGGCATAAGGGTTTTCATTCCCAAGTAAATATTCCCTAATATAAAAAGGATATCTAGTGATATAAGGTTTAATGATGGTATCAATATGAAACATGTAAATAAGATCAAGCGGACCACAGATATCAGCAAAACCACAAAGTCCGGAATGAAACATAACATATGGTAATAACACTTTCTTATTATTAGGTCCTTACAGTATGTTTGCTTTAGTAAACACTTTTATTCCTCATAGAACAACTATTCTAGCAGTCTAGCCAAGAAGTATATGAGGAATGGTAAAGCTTTTTTATTCATACATTTCCAGAAGGAAAACCAAAGGGAAAACAATGCAAGAACAAGATCTTAAAGGAGTTGTTGACTATTCGGAAAACCCCTTCTTAATCCCTATGTTTCCCTCCCAGTAAAATAACACCTGAACCCATTGCCGATGCCGTTCCAGTGGTCTTTGCATTGGCTGCAGGCATCACATGACAATCAGCGCTAACTTCACTTTCCTCGCCTTTCAGACAAATCACATACATCCCAAGAAGGGGAGAATGAAGCCAGCACTGATTCCCCACAGGGATCCCTGGGAGAGCCAGTGTCGACATCGCTGGTACAATGCCGGATGAGAGTATAACTAATTATTTTACTAGGGACAAATATATGGATTGAGAACAGGTAGTCCGAGAAGTATACATCCCTTTTAATTCTGGAAAAATTCAACATTCACAAATACATCAGCACAGTTAACAGATCCCATTGAAAGGACAAATAAGGGTCCCGTCACACTCTTGTCCCAGCGATCCCACCAACGATACAACGTGGATGGGATCGCTGGGACATCGTTAGCTGATCGCTGGTGAGCTGTCACATGGGCAGACTCACCAGCGATCAGGACCAGCAAGCACGCATCCAATGTACACATCGGGTAACTAAGCACCGCGCTGCGCCTAGTTACCCGATATGTACCCTGGATACCGGCTTCCAGCGCTCTACAGCAGAAGCTGGGAGCTGGTATCCAGGGTACATATCGGTAACTAGGCGCCGCGCAGCCCTTAGTTATGTACATTGGATACCAGCTCCCAGATCGTTGGTCTCCCGCTGTTACACGCAGCGATGCACACTAGCCAGCGGGAGACAAACGATGAAAAAATGGTCCAGGCCATTCAACGACAATCAGCGATACCCAGCAGGGTCATAGCTGCGTGTCACACTAAGCCGCTGGCTAGGTCGCTGTTGCGTCACAAAATCAGTGACGCTTCAGCGATCTCGCTTAGTGTGACGGGGGGGGGGGCTTTAAGCTGATTGTGCTGGAAAAAGCCACAGCCAGTCAGATGAATGGTCGACCAAGATTGGAGCAAGTCTGGAACTGTGCACATGGAAAGGTGTAGACTTCGTAAGAACATTTCTCTCAGTACAGCAATACATTTACAAAGCTACTCAACATTTGAAAAGAACCTTGAAGGGAATCTCAATTTCTTACATATTTAAAGGGAATCAGTCACCTGATTCAAGGTGGCCAAAAAGATCCTGACTGCATGATTATATTAGAAGATCCAGCTGACTCTTCTCAGCAATGCTAATAGTGATTGACAGGTCTCTACCATAGACTTGTGAACCGCCTGCAGATAAGCCGTGGACCAATTAACCTAAATGCATTGATATGCCCAAATGGCAGATTCAGGCTAATTTGCAAGTGGCTGCAAAGCTTAATTTCTCAGAGCTGGCACGCTGAATTACTGAATGACAAATATATATTTTTTTATTGTGGTACTAAGACCCTACAGCCATAACCGCTGGTTTGTAAACTTGTCCTGACAGATCCCCTTTAAGAAACACTAAACCATGCAAGAGACTGATCAATTTACTGACCGATTGACACAAATTGCAGTAGTAGGTGGCAGAAATCAGTTGGAAAATATACAAAACAGCAGAATCCACGTCTCTGCACAAGACCTTCGTATCCTGTAACCTCATCACACTTTACATCCGTTGCTGCTGCATGGCTCAAGGGGCAGTTTCTATTTCTTTTTTTCACTAGTCGCGCTGCAGGAAAAATCTCCGTTCTTAGCAGCAGAACTGGTAGAGATAATTACACCTCTAGCAATAATTAATGAGTTTTCCAAGAAGTGAAATATTTCTTAGCACCAGTTTAGCCATTTGGGGCATCACAACCCTGGACAGACGCAATTAGAGGACAATACAAACTTTCACACTCCTTATCTATGAACCACACCACTATTTACTGCCACAACTGGTTCTCCCCTTCCCATAAAATAGTTCTGCTTCACATCACTGGTCTCATTACTCCATTATTCCAGTGTCCTGGTATGTTGTGACATCAGACTTTATGTTAAAATGACCCTGATGAAAAGACCCAAGTAGTCTAGAAAGCTGCAATTTGTTACCATCTTTTCAGTTAGCCAATAAAAGGTCAATCACTGAGGACTCTTGGAAAAAAACATTTGGACAATGGCAGGACATGGTATACAAGTCCAACAGAACATATACTCACCAGTTACATCCCCTGCTGCTGCTCTTCCAGCGCTTCCAGATTGTATTTCTTTACTTGGCTACAGCAATAACATGCTGGCTACACAAGTGTCTATAGCGATTCACTAACCATCATGTTTGGATTTATCTTTATAGTTCTTGTTTATATAGCGCCATCATATTACAGACATTATCATCACAGTTAACACTGGAATTAAATTCCTTATCAGTATATCTTTGAAGTGTGGGAGGAAACTGGACTACCCGCAGGAAACCCATACAAACATGGGAAGAACATACAGTAGCAAGGCCAGGATGAGGAGGGTAGCACTGCGGGTCTTCATTAGGAGTGCACCTGCAGTGTTTTGCTAAGGACCAGGACATGGGTTCAGGGTATGTTACTGGCGGGGGAATCAGTCAGTTGGCTGAATGTGTAAGCTCGTGAGTGACCAGCCAAGATGTGAGCTGTAGTGGGTAAAGAGACAACCAAGGATCTCTCTCTGAATAGAGTGACTGACGAGTCAGCTGAGGTGCTGGACAGTCGTCCAGGGTATGGGAGCTGGGGAGATCTCATACTGACCTGTGTGTGGGTGGATGTGTACCTGTCGGAGTACTGGATGTATACCTGCCAGCGTATTGACCTGCTGTATGTACTGTACTTTCCTGCTGGGTTCACCTTTGTGCCGGACCATGGCTGTTTTGTGTTAAAGTCCCTCAGGGGTTTATAGAACTAATAAACCTTGCCTTGTTGGACTAAAAACATTACCTGTGTGGAAGCTGCCTAAGCAAAACGGTAAAATACAAACTCCTTGCAGATGTTGTTCTTGATTGGATTTGAACCAGGACCCCAGCGCTGAAAAGCAACAATGCTACCCACTGAACCAACGTGCTGCTGTAAACAGCACTTCAATGTTGTTGCCAGAAGCTGACAGATAACTAGTGGTTACTTTCTCTTGCAATTTTATATTATTTCTTGACAACTTTTTTTGTGTTTTCTTGGAAAAGTCCTGCTAACTGGTGCGCTTCCAGATCCTGAGACCCCTACTGATCCCTCAAAACCTTATTCACATGCTGAAGAATCAGTAGAGCTCTGATCTAGTACGGCTGCGCTTAAAGAACAGTGAACAGACTCATAGAAAATCTAGGAACTCACATAAAAATCTCAGAGGCTTTTTAAGTTAGAACCAGAGCGCACATCGATTGCCTATTGTAGATGGCTCAGCGGTTGTGCAAAATAGTGTTTGGCCATTAATAAGTGATAGTTTTCTTTCATTTGCTAATATTCCTTTTGGAAGTGGCAGTACCTTTCAATTCTTGGCCACTTAGGGAACATAAGGGACTCCATCCCTGACACTTCTGATAGTCAGTGAGGATCATCTGGATGGAAGTGCTGAAGTTTACAAACCCCCATAGGGCCCTAAATCGTATCCACTACATTCAATCACGAGGACATCGCAATACAAGCTTGTGACATCACGATCATATCTCCAACAACAGCAATATTCCAGGCAGTAAGGTGAAACTGACAGAGAGGTTACTATATAGAAAGAGACCTCGTCACTTACTGACAAAAAATAAATCATCAATGATAACATACAAGACAAGAACTGGACCTGGCGGACACCACAGGAAAACTACAAGCCAGCACTTATTGTTTAAATGTGGATTTTTACTTTAAATAGAAGTTGCTTTGCTTTTTTCCTACATTTACAGATTAAAGGGACCTGTCACTAGTTTGTCTTATAAACCCTGTCCATCACCTTTAAAATCATGTAAATGTGGTTCCTACCACTCCTTTATATCCTCATAGGAGCCTTTTCACACCTTAGAAAACGTATTTTCTACATATCCCAAGCTGCACGTAAATTGTGTGGTCTGGTCCGACAGGCGAATTCTGATTGTGCTCAGCATTGCCCTGGCCCCTTAAAATGCTGCATCTTCTATCTGGGTGGATGTTTATGTCATCCATACAGTGCTGGAAGTCTCGCACCTGCACAGTGGAATCAGATCTGTGCAGGCGCTCTTCACTATGCGCTACTGAACAGCCTGGTAGATGGCGATGTGCAAGTCAAGCCAGTGCGAGACCTATCAATGTGTGGATGATACTGAGACGCCATCCACTTCCATCCGGATAGAAGAGGCGGTGTTTGGAGGGACCGTATGGTGCCGAGTGTGACTTGGGTTTGCCAATCGAACTAAACAGTTTACATGCAGTGTGTGACATGAATAGAACACGTTCCCTGAGGTATACAGGGGCACATCTAAGGATATAAAGGGGTTGTAGGAACTCCGCTCACATTATCTTAAAGGTGATGGAGAGATTTTATAAGGCAAATAAACTAGTGACAGGTGCCTCTAGAGAGTGTATATTTAAAGAGAAACTGTCACCTGAAAAAAAAACAAAAAAAACACACTTCACCAGCACATATGGGTTAATCTGCAAGTTAATAGCACCATTATGCTGGCCGGTGCTACACCTCTTATGCAGGGAGGAAATTTACTTTACAGCCCTCCCCCGCGTACTGCATATAGAGATATAGTATAGAGAGCGGCGGCAACCGCTGCCCCGACTGACTGACCGACTGCAAGATCAGTATCAGACAGACATCAGTGACAGAACCCGCATCAGCGCAGCCCCCGGAACTGAAATCAGGATGCTGTTTAGTCCGGGGGGATACAATCTCCCACCAGTGGGCGTCTAAGTGCCGGCAGGTTCACAACGCTTTAACCTGCATTAACCCCATATCTGCAGACTAGTAGCGGTTTTCAAGTGACAGGTTCCCTGTACAAGGCTTGTGAGAGGCTGATAATGATGAGCCGTCCTCGGGACAGGCCATGGAG